>FIZR01015778.1:0-20632 GCA_900060175.1 Ferrisia virgata
TTTTTTTTTTTTTTTTTTTTTTTTTTTTTTTTTTTTTTTTGGTGTGTTTCAACATTGTTATACACCATTAGCACTCGAATAGTGAACATGGATGTGGGTTGGTCTTGGTCTATACGAGAACTAATTGTTGAAGAAAAACTTTCGCATCAGGTCGTCGAAAATTGATTTCAATGTTGGAATTGCAACGTACTCGTATTTTGATATGGTTTTATTGGTATTTCTAATGATTATTTTGGCCCAGCTCTGTACCCGTTGTGGTAGATTACGATTATAACGTGTACCCAATGTGGACAAAAAATGTACAATAATGCTACGTGTGTATGTAAGTGTCACTAAAAATGGGTACTTTATCGGTTGAAATTATCACGGTGTAGTTTTTCGCTTGTTACTATTATTATTATATTTTTTTTTTTCCAAAGAAATGAACCGGATATTAAAAATACGATAAAAAAAAGAGTTCTCGACTTGTTTGCGAGGTTCGATTTTGTTGAAATTTTCTTTTTTGGCGCTAGATTGGGTTGTCTTATCGGTAAAATTGTAGATTTGATTTTTACTGGTCGTGGAGAAAGAATTGAGATGATTCGAGTCCTGCTACCAGTTCTCGTAAGTCGTATTTTCCACATCGAACGTTTTATTTTATCAGTTTGCTTGGTATCTTGGACTTGAAGTTTATGTCGGTGTCTTGGAGTATTTTTTTTTTTTTTTTATCATTCTTAGGTTTTTTCGGTAGATAGTAGATACCCACCATTGTACAAACGAGCAACGTCGTCGGTGTTTTGAAAAACGAATTTACGTTAATTTTTGAGGAAGTGGAGGCCAGCGAAGAGGGAATTTTGCGTTGTTTTTGCTGTTTAACATAATGACTCTATTGGTATTGAAAAGACTGTATTTGTACGTGTCCTTCGATTAGTATTTTACTCGCTTTATTCGTTTTGGAAGAATTGGCAAAGTGTTCGCAATTGTAATAATTATGATTTTTAGTACAAAATAAAGGTTTTCATATGTTAATTGAATACGCCTGAAATAATGAACATGTTATTTGCACGGCCATTCGTGAGATTGTTTGAGATCCATACTTTTTCGAACGATAAAATCATCTTTTGGCCCGAATATCATTAGCCAAGTAAGTTGATAAATGAATCGTTGTGAACGATTCGGTAGAAAGACCGATTTTGATGTTCGACAGCATTCCATTCAAGTACATGAATCGTTCGCCTAAATCACAAACCCCCAATTCTTTTTTCATTGGACTCTTACTCCGGAGCCATGGAGCCACTTGTTTCATCCTTTGGGGCTTCTGTCCTCCAATTCCGAAGCTGAGTAAGACATTTTTTAAAGGGTTCTGACCAGAGTTGGATGAACCCAACGGGACTCCGGGGAAATCCCGGTTGGCTGGTGTAGTTTGATGGTCGCGGGGCCACTCAAAAGATATTTAGAAGAGTTTTTTATCCGTTTGAATCAAAATTTTCTCACATTTAGTGATTAAAACAGTAAAATTTCCAAATTTTCGCCCTCGTTTTGCTCCGGCACCTTTATTTTCTCTTAAAACAGTTACTAAGGTTAGGTTTGTGGCCGCTCAGTTGGAATTTGCCTGGGCCGCTGTGAAAACTTCGTCCAAGCCGGGTTCTAACTCCAGCTCTGGAGCTTGGTATAACCAACATTCTAATGGGTTCCGTTTCGAATCTTTTGAATTGCCAAAAAAAAAAGAGCTGAAAATCAATGACTTGATTGGAAATTGATACTTGCACGTGCTACTTAACGTGCAATTGACATAATTGAATGAGATATAAAACTGAATTTTGTCGTCTTTGGAGGCATGTGAATTTCAGAATAAAGGCTCCAGTTTCGTCCATTTTCAATAAAGAGTTCCGGTTCCGAAATCTCTGAAAGCCGTCCATGCAAAATTATAAGCTCCGACTCCGAGGCGAGATACTTTCCAATTAAAATGTAGAACTCTGGCTTTAGAGCCAGATTCCGTTTATTTCAAATGTTAAGCTCTAGCTTCGGATCGAAACTCTTTTCATTCGAAATATTAAGCTCTAGCTCCAAAACAAAGATTCTTTCATTCTTAATATTAGGTTGCGCCGTAGGTAGACTCCTTTCATTTTAAAAGTTCAGTTGCAGGCTCTACAGCTAGCTCTTTTCGTTTTAAATATTAAGCTCTGGCTTTGGAGCAAAACTTTTTTAATTCTGTAGCTCGAGTTTTGGCTCCTAAGCTATGTTTCTTCCATTACACTAAATATTATTCCCCAGTTCTGGAGCTAAACTCTTTTTTTTCTCTAAATGTTGATCTCCAACTCTGAAACTTGGCTCTTTAAGTTCTGACTCCATAGCAGAGACTACTTTCAATTCAAATACTGCACTTGAGCTTCAGAGTTGAGCTCTTTTAATTTCAAATATCTGGCTCTGGAGAAAAACTCTCATTGCTCTGTATTTCAGGCTCTGGTTCCTAGGTTTTTTCCATTCTTCCAATGATATTATACCCCTGTTCTAGAGTCGAACTCCTTCATTCTAAAAATTGAGCTCCGGCTCCGAAAGAAGGCTCTTGAAGTTCTGGCTCCATTTCAAAGACTACTTGAGCTTCAGAGGTAGACTCTTTCAATTTAAATTATTAACCTTTGATTCAGGCTCCGAAGCAAAACTTTTTTCATTCTGTATTTTGAACTCTGGCTCTGAAGCCAGGTTTCTTTCTTGTGCCAAATATGCCCCAGAACCATACTCCTTCATTTTAAATGTTGAACTCCAATTCCGAAACAAGACTTCTTTCATTCCTAATCTATTATATTCTGACTCGGTAATTAAAAATTTCTTTCATTTCTAAAGCTGGACTTGAGTTTCAGAACTATAGACTCTTTTAATTTAAATTATTAATATTTGATTCTGGCTCCGAAGCAAAACTCTTTTCATTCTGTGTTCCAGGCTCTGGTTCCATAACCAGGTTTCTTCCATTATGCCAAATATTATGCCTTAGCTCCGGGGTCAGGTTCGGGCCTTGGCTCCGCAGCTGTGCTTCTTCCAATCCTAGTATTGAGCTGCGGCTCTAAAACCAGACTCCTTTCATTTTAAATATTAGGCCCTGGCTCCGGAGCCATGCCTCTTCCAATCCTAGTATTGGGCTGCGGCCCCAGAGCCAGACTCCTTTCATTCTAAACATTGAACTCCAACACCAGACCACAGATTCTGAAATGAGCTTAGCACCAGGATGGCTCCTCGCTTCAGGCTCCAAAGTAAACCTGATCATTCAATCTATTGACGACGATTTAGTATAGAAAAAGTTACTCTCCAAAATTGATCGTTCGAATAGAATCGTTTGTTCGCAGTTCGACTCTGTTGGGGCGATTGATTCAGTCGTTCGCCTTATATTTGGAATTCAAAACTATTATATTGAAAAATTGTTCAATATGTAGCACAGAATTCTGTTCAGTTAGAAGAATCGTTCGTGAACGATTCGATCCCAAATAATTCTTTTAATTAATTGATTCAGTACTTCAGGGAAAATTTGTTCTCCAAAAAGAACTACTATTTTCTGAATGATTTGTTCGTCTGTAATGAAAAATCTGATAGAAAGAGTGACTCCCTCGTACGAAAAAAAAAATCAATCCATTGAACGATTCGATCGAAAACCTGTTCAAATGATCTTCGAATGTCCTATCTGGTGAAATGAATCGTTCGCGAACAACTTATCCTGTCTATTGGTCTCGATTGCTTCGTTCATGAAAATACTTCGATCATTTGGAAAAGATCAATTTGCCAAATCCAACTGATGATTGTTTAACGCCCCCCTATGGGAAGAATCGTTCTTTTTCAGTCGAATGTGTATTTTTTAAATGGTGATTGAGTCGTTTGGGAACAATTGTTTCCTTAATGAGATTCATATTTCAGTTTAAATTTTTGCACGCTATTGATGTAAAATGACGTTCACAAAAGATTCGTTTGTAAACTTGATTCAGTTATAATTTTTTCAACGAGGATTCATTTTATTACATTTGATTTCATCATGACTGCTGTTAACATCAATTCAATCTTGATAATCGGTCGTTTGAGCCTCATAAATGGTAGGGCAGGGGAAGGGGGATTCACCGGGAAATAGTTTTCGTTCGTTTAGTGATTCGTGTAATGAAGTGATTCTGTTGCAACATTCATCTGCAGTGAAATGAACACGTCATTTAGGAATGATTTTTTTGAAGTATAGTTCAATTAGATTGGGCATAAAATTCGCGTTCATAGAAATATGCCATTCGTTCGCGACCGATTCGTTCTAATTGATATTAAAATTATTTTTGATGTATTTGCTAGTCCTCCATATCAAATGAGGAAATGCCGTTCTGTTGTTAAGTGAATGGATAGTTCTATTCTAATGAATCGTCAATGACAAAAACTTGTGGAAAGATTTTCAAACCTATGGAATATTCGATTCGTTCTATCGAGCCATAAGTTATTTTTCCTTCTAGCTTGGGGGATGCTTCGCTCATGAGTACAGAAAAGGGATGAAGTAAGACGTTCTCTTCAAAATGTATTGTGTAAAGTCGTACACACGTTTTACACGTAGGTACACGTCCTTGAACAGCGTACATATATTTTCTCATAAAAATACACGCATTTGACGCGAATTACGATCGACAATGAGAGCTGTATTGATATATACGAATACGTACAATACCTACGTAAAAAATTAATATCTTTTACTCGCTCGTATATATGTGCTCGCTCGTACGTACGTGCACACATGCTCGAATGTAATTGTCGTATATTTGTGTACATTATGGCGCATAATATCGAACGATAAAATTAGGTTAGTGGCGTATGGACGACTTGTATACTCGTACCTCTTTCCTATACGTGCGTACGTACGTACGTACGGTGCGGTATGGGACCAGCGCAACGCCTTGTCGGGTATTTGAATTTTTAATGCGATTTTGGGTTTCGCTTTCGCTATAGCGATCGATTTAACGAGCTTTTTATAGGTACGAGTGTAAGCCGGAGCCCGAAGGCGGTGGTTTTTCTTTCTTTTTTTTTTCCCCCTCTTCTTTTACGTTAATTATTATCGCGTACGTCGATGACGACAACGACTAGGTAGGTCTAGGTAGATACGTGTAATTTGCCCTAATGGTATCGACGACAGTTTGATGGAATATTTACGATATACCATGCTACCCGGTACTTACTACCTACCGATACGACTACCAGTGAGAAAGTATAATCTTCGTTTATGAACAGCCTGTATCTGATTCTACAAAGTACATACTATTTCATATACTATTTCATTATTATTAATTGATTCGATGTATTTGGATTGCAGGAAGAGTCATCGGTGCAGACGTTGATCGATTCGTGTATCCAAGAAGACGATAAATTGTACTTGGTTGTTTCTTCGCCGACGGTCAAAGATAAAGCGGTCCAGATACGGCCGTGGAGGTTGAACGATGCTGATTACGTGTTGAACGCGTCTTTACCACTCGATCCGAGGAAAACTGTTTTCGTCGGCGGAGTTCCGCGACCTTTGAAAGCGAGTTAGTATTTGAAATTGAAAATGTTTAAAATTTAGTGATCATTGACCCGGCTTAATTGACATGATTGATGAACTAATTCGCTCCATGTAAAGTTGTACTTGGTCGGCACGAATGAGCAATGACGTAGGGTAATGGCCTCTCGATGGATATTCTTTATCCCAAAGCAGGCCCAGAAATATGCAGATGCAGATTTAATGTTCGCATTTTGGTCGCGAATGATTCGAGTTGTATATAAATTAGTTTTTTTTTGAAAAAATTTTCTCGATCGATTATCGGCGACTGGTTTTAGACCTGCATGTGTAACGGGTCAATTGCGAACGACTGAATTGATTTTTTGATCGAATCAGTCGTAACCTACGTTTGTGATTAGAATTCATTTGCAAATTTTCTAATTGATATCTACTTTTTAAATTATTTGTTCTCAAATGATTCGTTTCTTCCATTCTTTATGGTTCGTAAATCGTTCGCGAACGATCAAATGCTAGAGCGTGAACTAGTTTTTGTTCATTTTACGAACAAAGATTCTTGCAGTTCTTCGTCGTAGGATGGTAGGAAGTCCTTTGTGAACGGTCGAATAGATTTTAAATCGAATCAATCACGAACGAACTGAATTTTTTATTGATCGAATTGGTCGCAACCTAACTTGGTGATAAGAATTTATTTTGGTAATTTTTCAAACATTACTTCACGTTATCGTTCGCGAGTGATTCATTTTGTTGATTCTTCATGGTGTATGAATCGTTTGCGAACGACTACATTCTTCCTTTTTGATAGCTAGAACGTGAGGTGATACATGTTCATCTTATAAACACAGGTATTTCCATTCTACGTCGTTCATAAACGACTGAATTGTTTTTCGATCGAATCAGTCGCGAACGAATTACATTTTTTCCCATCGAAATACTTAGTCGCTCCGTAAATTAGAGATAAGAATTTATTTTATCAATTTTTTCATATTTTAATTCAAGTTATCGTTTACAAATGAGCCATTTCTTTGATCTTCACAATGCATGAATTGTTCGTGAACGATTAGACGATTCGTATTGGTAGCCAGAGTATGAAGTGATTTTTGCTTATTTTATGAACTTCCATAACAACTGAATTGTTGTTTTGATTAGATCGAACCTATATTTGCATTTACCCTTAAAAACTAACATCGTCGATAAAAGGATGAAACATTCCTTTCAGTATTCATTCGATTTTCACTTCTACGTGAGTTGTTCTCGCGAATGGTTCTATAGTTCTATCAATTTTCAATGTTCTTCTTTTCCCAAATATTCATCGAATAACCGAGTTTTGGCCTTTCTTATTTTCTTCAATTTAAGACTCCTCTGCGAACGATGGCACCACATTTATAAAATTATATTTCTTAATCAGTCTTTCGTAGAGTAGTTCGCGAACGATTTTATTTTCATTCCCCCTTCAGTTTTTGATTCGTATATCACGAGTCGTTCGCAAAAAATTATTCCAATGTGTTTCGGAAATCGTTCGCGAATGAATCATTTCCACTCGATTGGTGAGTCATATCGCTACCGATGATAACAACAGTGATTCAGTTTTTCCAATCTCTGGAATCATTTGTGAATAACAAAATGACCCAGAAAATGTCTCAGTACGAATTTATTTTGTAATTTATGTACATTTTCGTTCGGGAATGATTCATTTCCAATCGATTAGCGAGGCGTTCCTGAACGATCGATACGTTTTATAATCGAATCACTCGCGAACGACAAAATAACCTGGAAGTAGCGATGCGGATTAATTTTTTATTTTTATAAAAGTAGGTTCTTGTTCGCAAGTAATTGTTTTCCACTCGATTAGCGAGTCATTTCCGATTGAATGATTCGTTTTATAATCGAATCATTCGCGAACGACCAAATGATTTGAAACTAGCAATGCGGATTAATTTTCTATTTTCATAAATGTAGGTTCTTGTTCACAAGTGATTCTTTTCCACTCGATTAACGAGTCATTTCTGATTGAATGATTCGTTTTATAATCGAATCATTCGCGAACGACCAAATGATTTGAAACTAGCAATGCGGATTAATTTTCTATTTTCATAAATGTAGGTTCTTGTTCACAAGTGATTCTTTTCCACTCGATTAACGAGTCATTTCTGATTGAATGATTCGTTTTATAATCGAATCATTCGCGAACGACCAAATGACCTGAAACTAGCAATGCGGATTAATTTTCTATTTTCATAAATGTAGGTTCTTGTTCGTATGTGATTGTTTTCCACTCGATAAACGAGTCATTTCTGATTGAATGATTCGTTTTATAATCGAATCATTCGCGAACGACCAAATGACCTGAAACTAGCAATGCGGATTAATTTTCTATTTTCATAAATGTAGGTTCTTGTTCGTATGTGATTGTTTTCCACTCGATAAACGAGTCATTTCTGATTGAATGATTCGTTTTATAATCGAATCATTCGCGAACGACCAAATGACCTGAAATTATCTGTTCAAATTAATTTTCTATTTTTATACGTGTAGCCTTTTCCGCAAATGATTCATTTCTACTCGGTTAGTGAGTCGTTCCTGAACGACTGATTCGTTTCACAATCGAATCAATCACGATCAATATTTACAGCAGTGATGAGAGTTCAATCTTTCTTATTCGCGACCGACATCGGAGTTTTCCCCGCTCTATATTATCTTTCTTCATTGATCGTTCGCGACTGATTCACAACCATGCATTATATATCGTTCGCAAACGATTCGTTCAAATTCTTTCGAATCATTCGCGAACGACCAAATGACCTGAAATTATCTGTTCAAATTAATTTTCCTTTTTTACACGTGTAACCTTTTTCGCAAATGATTCATTTCTACTCGGTTAGTGAGTCGTTCCTGAACGACTGATTCGTTTTACAATCGAATCAATCATGATCAATATTTACAGCAGTGATGAGAGTTCAATCTTTCTTAATGTTTCGTAATTAATGCAAATTATTTTAATTTTATGTTCCATTTAAGTAATTTGCGAACGATTCAGTCATAATTATGATGTGGTTTTCTTCAACACTTGAATCGATAAATCGTTAATATTTATTTTTATTCGTATAAAAATTCAAATTTCGTGAGTCGTTCGCGACCGACATCGGAGTTTTCCCCGCTCTATATTATTTTTTTTCATTGATCGTTCGCGACTGATTCGTTCAAATTCTTTCGAATCATTTTTGACCAATTTCAAAAAGATTATACGAATCGTTGATGAACGAATGAATTATTTTTACTAGTTTTTTTTGGTATTAAGGAGTACTCCATCTTATGGCTTACCTCTCCCTCCCACCACCTCTGATACTAATAACGTTGCTTGTGATTTGTCTCGTTTCAGTCGAACTGGCCACCATCATGGACCGTCTGTACGGATGCGTTTGTTACGCGGGAATCGATACGGATCCGGAATTGAAGTATCCGAAAGGCGCCGGCAGGGTAGCGTTTAGTAATCAGCAAAGTTACATCGCCGCCATTAGCGCCAGATTCGTTCAATTGCAACACGGCGATATTGATAAGCGGGTATGTGCATCCGACGTGAATATTCAATTCATCGTAGCCATTTGTGTAGTCGCGCGTTGGTAATTCTGCGCGTCTATCTTCGTCTAATTTTCGTTCGTCATAATTCATAAATATAGCGTCTCTAGACAGAAACGCTTAGGTGTATATAACAGATACGTATATGCAGCATCTATGTACCTATCGAGTAGAATGACGTCTCGTCTCGTACCATCGGAATATAAATAGAAGTTAGAGTGAGAGTAAAAGACACGCAAAGAGAGGAAAAAATAAACAGACAAGAGGAACGAGCGCAGAAAAAAAAAATACTCCATTACTGGCACCGGTTGTTGGCGATCGCCTACGCTGTAAATTCCGCGGTTCTCAGACGACATCGCGTATCGTCATCTTCGCGCTTTTACATTGACAATGTGTCGACTTCGGACTAGAGAAAGAAGGATGCGTAAATTGCAGATAGAGAAAGAAAATGTTACATATTTATAATATTTAGCGCATAATGTAGCGTGTTGTTTTTACTTCGCTGCGTGCTTGTTGCGTGGTCGACGCCTTAACCGTCGCTTATATCGTTGTTATTATTATGTAGCATTTGCGAATATCTTAAAATAAAAACGCTACGTTATTTTTATAACAGGTGGAAGTTAAACCATATGTGCTGGATGATCAGATGTGTGACGAATGCGCCGGTCAACGATGTGGTGGCAAATTTGCACCTTTTTTCTGCGCCAACGTGACGTGTTTGCAGGTATTTACAATCAGAAATTATCACCTCATTTATCGGTATTGCCATTTCATCTTCCTTGCCATCGATCTCTTATCGTAGTCTACGATCCAAATACGAAAAAGTGTTCATCCAGCGATGTTTTTTGAGAACCAAAACATTGAGCTGCCAAAATCTCGATCCTATCCGCCTTAGTCGAAAAAGTGAAGTTTCAAAATTTTAACCATGCACAATGGAGGGGGAGGGGGGACCAATAAAAAGATGATTCGGGGAACATGGTCCGAACCAAAAAAAAAATCGACGAATTTGGCTCAAGGTACTTCGTCCGATATCGAATATGTAAATTTTTTTTCGTTGTACCCAGCACAACTGCATTCTATAGCACTTTCAGGGCAATTTTTATACATTTTGGACGATTTCTGACAGTAAAACAGCTCTCTTACCCAAAATATCGGTGAGAACCAAAAAATACTGGTTAATTTTGTTAAATGTAACTATTTAAAGTCGATTCCCGCAAAAATTACCGAAAAATTACTGCACAATGCGAAGTAATGAAAGTAAACAGGTTGGGCACCCCCTCCCCTCACCAAAATTGAGCCATACAATACTCGTTCAAAAGTAACGATGTGATATATCAAATTAGGTCAAAATTTCGCGCCGAATCCGAAAATCATTATTATTTTTGATTTCGACCCCCCTCTTTGAAGTTCTGCCCCCAATTTCATTCTAAGAGGGAAATTGAAAAACTGTCACCATTTAGATGAAATGTATTTAGAATTTACGCAAAGCAGACTATTGTAGCTGATTAGTTTCAACTCTCAGCCTACCACTTGGCCCTCCAAAAAAATTTCCATCTCCCATCCCCTCCCCCTCCCTCCCACCCATAATAATGAAAACATTCTTTTAAAAATTGAAATGTGGCCTATCGAAATGGTTTAAAATTTCACGCTGAGTTTGAAAATGGCAATCATCTATGAATTTGACCCCCCTTGGGGTGGAGTTTCGCCCCCAAACTACAATTTGAAGGGGAAAAAATAAACAATTGACTTTATTAGGTGAAATGTAATTACCATTTTATCTACGTTAGATTGTACCACTCCATCAGCTCTACTTTTGCAGCACGTATCAACTCAGAAACAAATTTTCACCCCTCGTACCTCCCACCCCTGTCGCATCATACCTGATAAAAACATTCATTTTATAATGTAGGCGTGTAACATATCAAAAAGCTTGAAAATTTCGCGTCCAAACTGTATTGGAGGGTCCTGGGCGCATTTAAGTCTGTCAGTGGGGTAAAAAATATGGTGCAATAATTTAGTATGTGCTGCTGCACTAGTTGCGAAAACGATAAGAATGTTGATGACGACGATGAAGATGAGAATGGTGTCAGTTCTCTGATGTATTTTTGTTATAACTTGGCGGGGGGTGGGTGGAATGGGGGATGGAAATTTTTTGGGGAGGCCAAAGTACGCTGAGAGTTGAAACTAATTAGCCACACAATTGTCTGATTTGCGTAAATTATAATTACAATTTATCTAAATGGTGTTACTTTTTCAGTTCCCCCCCCCCCCCCTAAATTAAGTTTTGGGGCAGAACTTCATCGAGGGAGGTCGAAATCATAAATGATAATGATTTTCGGATTCAACGCTAGATTTTGACCTAATTTGATATATCACATCGTCCATTTTTGAGCAAGTATTCCATTGCTTAATTTTGGTGGTGGTGGTGGGGGGGGGGTGACCAACCTGTTTATTTTCATTACTTCACATTGTGCAGCAATTTTTCGAAAATTATTGCGGGAATCGACTTTAAATAGTTTCATTCAACAAAATTAGCGAGTATACTTTAGTTCTCATCTATATTTTGGGTAAGAGAGCTGTTTTACTGTCAAAAATCGTCCAAAATGCATAAAAATTGCCCTGAAAGTGCTGTAGACTGCAGTTGTGCAGGGTGCAATGGAAAAAAGTTACATATTCGATATCGGGGAAAGTACCTCAACCCGAATCCGTACAGTTTTTTTGGTTCGGAACATGTGCTCCGAATCACCTTTTTATGGGCCCACCCCTCCCCCTCAATTGTGCAGGGTTAAAATTTTGAAATTTCATTTTTTCTAATAAGGTGGATAGTATTGACATTTTGACAGCTCAATTTTTTGGCTCTCAGAAAAGAACGCTGAATTGGATTGTAGACTACTATGGAAAATTTCAAAAATTCTATGTTTGAAAGATCTACGAGCTCGTCCAAGTTATTCTACAAAATGGTTGACATTTGGTGCACTGTAAACGTAAACATACCGGACCCAAAACGTTTTCGAAATAGTCAAATTTTTCCACACGCTAATTTAAATCTATACAATTCGTTCGCAAAATCCATACCATTTTTGAACGTGATCATCTATAAAATAATGCGCGCTGTCTGCGATAAGAAACCATGCTCCGGGAATCCGGCTCCATCGTAAATTTCAACCGTATTGTTTTCTAATCTCTTTAAAAAGTTTCAATGTGCAGTTGTGCACGAACGAAAACAAAAAAAAAAAAAAAAAAAAAAAAAAAAAAAAAACTTCACCAATTCGAAATTCAAACCTTTGCGTTGCTCTTGTATCCAACGAACGTGAAAGTTTAAAAATCTAATTATCTTATACGAGAATAGTCGCGAGCTTTCGTTAATGGCAGGGCTTGCTCCTGATGTAACCGTTGCAACGCTCCCCTCCCCCTCTACCCACCCATCCACCCAACCATCAATTCAGCTTTCCATCGTCGAATGTTGCCGGAAATTTTTCACTTAGCTCGAATGTGTTTTCAACTTTTATCGAATACGTATAATTGTGTCTAGTCGTATTTCGTACTTTTAATGTACGTTAATTCGAGTACTTTTCCAATCATTCGCTGATGGTTAAGCTCTCTTCATCCGTGGGAGAGAAGCTGTTTTGTATTTCAAAATGATATATACGATTCGTTCGAAAAACAAGCTTTAATATATATTTGTTGTAATTACGTAATTAGGGGAGGGGAGTGAAGAGGGGGGCTCGAAAGGTTCTACTTTCGTATACATAACTGTAAACATCTCGAGGAAGTTGAAATCCTAAGTAACAGACGCGTGAAAATGTTACGTTGGCAAAAACCTACTTAATCGTATTAATTCCAATATCATTATAACGTTATGATAACGTTTCATTGTAGACAATAACGATTCTTATTGGTTTTTCAACTTGCGAAACAGTTTTTCTAAATGTTTTTTTTTACTCATTTATGGAAAAATTTTCATCCTGTTTTGAGATTGCAAATTAGCACATTGTTACAATTTGGTTAATTTGACCAATCACCCAAACAATTCGAGTTGTATTTCGTTCAGAAAAATGTGCCTTTATAGCGAGAATCGTTGATCACGTTTCGGTAACGTTTAATGTTTTTGAAAAACGTTATATAACGTTATAATAACGTTTTGTATCGCTACAAATACGGTTGATGTTACAAATAACCATGCATGGCGTTACAATACGTGTTACAGCATTACAATAACCATTCACAATGATACTGTAACGTTGTATAATACTTCAATAACGTTTCATAATGTTTCAGTAACATTTTATAACGTTACAATTATGTTTCATCACGTTACAATAACGTTTTCTACAGTTCTATAACGTTATATTCACGTTGAAATGACAAATAGTTCTGTTACGTCAACGTTTCTTATGGTTTTATAATCTTATAATAACGTTACAATAACGGTTTACTTTGTTACAATGGTAACCCATTTTTTCTACAGAACGCTTCATACAATTATAATAGTCTTATAATGTTATAATTACGTTTAATAGCGTTACCGTAACATTTTATAATGCTCGGGGCTGTAATAACGAAACGTATTTTGCTCCTTTCTGCTATCCGTTCCGTTACGCTCCCACTTTTGTTGTTCTGTTTCGTTCTTCACTTCCTGTTTTATTGCTCATAACTCAGAACTTTTAAGTTCTTTTAAGTTCCTCTCCCTCCCCCCCGCCTCTTTTATAATGTTGAGTTTATCGTTTAGTTCGTTTTTATACATATTGATTGCATTTCGTTTTCTCTTCTTAAACAAAGAGTTTTATTATTTATTTACAATTATTATTGATTGAAATTTCAATTTAAAAAGAAATAACTCCCGAACAAATTATATTCAATTTTTAATTGAACTGTAAAAAATTTGAATTTTCAAAACCAAAAGCTTCTTGTTTCCCAATTTTCAGACGGATATCGAATAAATAAATAATTTCGATTTTGGATTAAAATTTTTAAATAGTGAACCAGAATCAGCATTTTTTAATTTTCTATAAATTCAAAATTAAATTTCGAATGAAAATTCTTCGAATTTCAATCAAATCACGCATCGAATGTACATTACACTAGAATTGGAGGATACAGATATCGTTTAATTAACGGTTAATGAACGTTTATGTAACGTTAATATAACGTATAAATAATGTTCAAATAATTTTATAACAATATTTAGGTAACGTTCAAGTGTAATGTTTAAATAATGTTCAGATAACGTTTAAATAATATTCAAGTAATGTTGAATTAACGTTTAAATAACGTTGAAGTAACGGTAAAATAACGTTAAAGTAACGTTTTAGTAATGTTACAATAACAGTTTAGTAATGATACCATAACGGTTTTATAATTTATTGAAACGCTTTATTAATGTTATCGTAACGGTTAAATAACGTTACAATAACATTTGAATAAGGTTACAATAACATTTGAATAACGTTACAACAACATTTGAATAACGTTACAATAACATTTGAATAACGTTACTATAACGTTTAAAAAATGTTTGAATAACTTTCAATTAATGCTACAATAACGTTTGAATAACGTTACAATAACCTTCAATTAATGTTACAATAACGTTTGAATAACGTTACAATGACGCTTGAATAACGTTAAAATAACGGTACAATAACGTTAAAATAACGTTTGAATAACGGTACAATAACATTTGAATAACGTTACAATAACGTTAAAATAACGTTTGAATAACGGTACAATAACATTTGAATAACGGTACAATAACGTTAAAATAACGTTTGAATAACGGTACAATAACATTTGAATAACGTTACAATAACGTTAAAATAACGTTTGAATAACGGTACAATAACATTTGAATAACGTTACAATGACGTTTAAATAACGGCACAGTAACGTTTAAACATTGGTGCAATATTGTTTAAATAACTGTACAATAACGTAATAATAACGTTCAAATAACGTTTGAATAACGGTACAATAACATTTGAATAACTTACAATGACGTTTAAATAACGTTTGAATAACGGTACAATAACATTTGAATAACGTTACAATAACGTTTGAATAACGGTACAATAACATTTGAATAACGTTACAATAACGTTTAAATAACGGCACAGTAACGTTTAAACATTGGTGCAATATCGTTTAAATAACTGTACAATAACGTAATAATAACGTTCAAATAACGTGACAATAACGTTTGAACAATGTGACAATAACGTTTAAATAACGGTACAATAACGTCTAAATAACATCACAATAACGTTAAAGTAACGTTACAAAAACGTGTAAATAACGTTTAATCAACGTTACAAAAGGGTTAGAATAACCTCATCATAACTATACCATAACACTTGATAACGTTACAAACAATATAATAACGTTTCAGTAACGTAAAATAACGTTTGAACAACGTTCAATAATAGTAAATAACGTTGTGTAACGCTACTATAACATTTTTTGGGCATTTTTCTGAAATATCATCTTGGGTTGATAATTTTTGTAGTACTATTGCAACTTCGCCTTATAATATTGTTCAACCAACGATTTTTATCGATTTTTTTGCATTGCACGTCACGTCATTTCTGTTTCAGCGGTATCGTTTCTTTTGTATTTTCTCTCTATAAATTTATTTATTGCATTTTAACCTAATGGTAGTATTTTGTGAACTAAGAAGTAATGTTTTATGCCATCAAATACAATGGGTTTTTCACAACCTCATAACGTATCACGTCATGCGAATGGTTTTTATAAATATGTTTCGCGGTTTCGCACGTAAAATTTTCTTTTTCAACGTTTTCACGGTACAATAACGTTTTGTAACAATACAGTACTTTTTAATAACGTTACAGCAGCGAGTCTCGCTTTTCTGGTAGTATATCATTTTGTTAGGAGGGCGCTTAATTCGTTCGTTTCATTTTGTTTCCATGTTGAAAATTATATGTTTTTAACGATTTAACGTTACAATAGTGTTTTTTAACGTTTCTTAACGCTTTTATCACGCATTCAAATGTTTTTAGCCTTCATGTATCCCGATGATGTAACTTTTTTTTTTTGCATTAAAAATGTCGAAAATATTCTTTCGAATAATATAATAACATTTAATAACTAAATAGTAACGGAATGTAACGTTATAATAACGTTATCCGACGTTTTATTTAATTTGTCAAGTTTTGAGGATGAATAACACTATCGTAATATGTTTTAACGACGTATTTATTGCTTAAACTCCGTAATAACGTAACGTAACATAACGTTATAATAATGTTACGATAATTCAATGAAATTTGTTTTGTTTTTCTGAACTATTCTATAATGATTGAAATAAATGCAAAAACCTTCTATGTATTTTTAAAAATTTGGATAACGTTATTAATTTTGTTTCTGTTTCGTTATGTTATGTTATTCGTGCATCCCCCCCTTCTCCTCCATTTGAAAAATAGTGTAGTGTCTTCTGCGTTTCACAATAAGAATAATGTATATTTTTCTTGACTTACGTAATTGGTAAATTTGGGTAACCGTTTCGTAGCACAAGTTCCCTTCACCTCCACCTCCCCCCCCCCCTCCTTCACGGTAATAATATAGTAAGAAGTAACAAAATACGGTATGTAGACCTACTCATGGAATCTTGATATATATTTTACAGTATTATTGCGAACATTGTTGGGGAGTCATTCATTCGAGATCTGGACGCGAATTTCATAAACCGTTGGTGAAAGAAGGAGCGGAACGGCCACGCCCACTGCAGTTTCGTTGGTGTTAACAACAATAAAAAATTTAGCGGCGGCCAATTTTCTAGGAAAAATTTTAGCCAAAACTTTTATTATCTTCGTTAGCCTAAATTTAGTTTAGTTAAATGAAAAAGAAAGGAAAGGAAACCCTCTTCTTCTTACTACTTTTTTTTTCTCTTTTCATTTTCTTCAATTCTTCTAGTACTTCTTTACTATTATAATATTTTATCAAATATTCTTTATATTGACGTATGAATAATTTTTTTTCGCTGCGAATATGTGTTGAAACTTGAAGTTTCCATCGTGAGACGTCATCTTCGTTGCATGCTTTTGAATTCGAATATTGGTATTTGTTTGAAATTGAAAACAGATTAAGTCTCGTCCAAAGGACTAGTCAACGAACGAACGAGAATAAAAGAAACGAAATAGAAATAAGAATTAGTGAATTATTTTTTTTATTTTTTATTTTTATTTTTTTGGTAATAAAAACGTTGCGTACTTATTTGTTTGAATTTGAGGGGGAGGGGGGAGACGTTCGAGTGAAATTAACGAAAGTGTGCCTCACGTGTAAAGTATACATAAAATTACAGTCGATTGATTTAGCGAAGATGACGTTGTCTCGTTTTATATTGATTTATTTTAGCATGTTGTTTTCTTGTTACAATCGCATAGCGTTATTATTTTTTTCGTATTTATCACCATTTTATTACTACTTTTTTAAAATAACTTTTTTATTTCGTTTTTTGATTTTTTTTTTAGGAAAAATATAAATGATAAACCCTGTAGGGTGTTTTTTTTTACACATTGTTGATTTTGTTGTTTTTTTATTACGTTTTTTCTTTCTTCTTTTTTTTTTTTTGTTTTTATTCAATTTTTTTTTCTAATTTAACGCCAAGTAGTCAAATTTTGTGAAATGATACCTACAATTGCGGCTTTTTTTCATTTTCTTCATATTTTTTTTTTTTTTTTTTTTTGAAAAAAAACCTTCTTTATGTCGTACGAACGGATACTAAAGAGTTAGTTTTGTTGTGTAATTTTTTTTCTAGAAACCTTTTGTAGAATGTAGGAAGCGTGTTTGTTTTTATTAATTATTTTTTATCGATTATTTTTTATTAAATTTTTTTAAATATGTTTGTTCGATCACATTGTTAATTTATTTGAAAGTTTTTAAATTTTAGAGAAAATTTTCATTGGCTCTTTTTTTTAGCTGGTAATTTTTTTATTTCGTTATTTACGTTTCCTTTTTATTTTGACTTATTTTCTTTTCGTTTCTCGTCGAACGATTTCATTGTTTATGTTTAATTTTCTGTTATTTCGTTATATTTCCTCTGCGAAGGAATTTTGAGACGAGCGTTAAATAACATCACAAGTCGAATATTTACAGGCAGGAGGTTTTTTCCACACATCCCCCAGAGCATTTTAAACCTGCGCAGATTGTTTCGTTTCGTTTGTATTTTTTTTTCTTTTTTTTTTTCTACATTTATATTTTTAGTGGGATTTTTACACGACGATTTAGGTGGTTGGTTTTTATTTACTATTCTCTTCTCCCCCTTTTTTCTCTATCTCTCTCTCTCTTTCTCTCTATCTCTCGTGTTTTGTTTGTTTTTGTGTGTGTACGCGTGTGTTTTCTTTTTTTTATATTAGAAAAAAAATTTTATGTGTTCATGGGCAAGAGTTACACGTTAAAAGATGGTAAAAATGGATCCCCCCAAAGTACCTACATTATAGAATAGATTTCGATCTCGATGAATATTTCCCGTTGATGATGGCGATGGTCGTTATTATTTAATTTTTTTAATTCGTTTTTTAATTTCGGAGATGGCATCACTGATTCGTCGCCTTTAGCATTTATACGTATCGTCGGTATGATTAATTAAATAATATTTTGTAAGATGTAGCTGTTAAAGTGTATAATTTTTATATAATGGGATAACCATTTCGAAAGACACGTTGTTTTTTCTACGTTCGAACTAGTCACATGTCAGTGTTACCAGCTTTTACGAAAAATTAAGCTAATGTCGTTTGTACTCCTAGCGAAAAGTCGCCTGCACGATTTAGCCCGCATACGGGAAATATTCGCGATATTCGTAGGTATGCTGTGGGATTTAGTTTTTTTTTTTTTTTTTTTCACTGTTTTCGAAATAACGGTTTGGCTTTTGTTATCTTCAGGGTGTTTCTTTTATTATTTTTTCCCCTCTCTCTTTGGTATGGAAGAGCTATTGCGCATATCTTTTTTAATTTGGGAGGGGAGGGGGTAAGACGATGCACTTACGTATATTCACATTGATTACAAACCTCCTGGTTGTTGCTGTATACTGGAAAAAATTTTTTTTTAATAAGTTACCTTTTGTAGATTCAGTCACTATACAGTTTTTCCTAACTTTTTTTAAATAAAAAAAAAATCGTTATTACGCTTTTATTCTCGGTTTTAGCGTTTGTTTTATTAGTTCTATTTTTTTTTGTTTTCGTGAAATCAGTGTTTTTGTTACTTTCTTTTATAATGTTGTTTTATTTTATTTCGTTTAATTTTTTTTAAAATTAGTAATCTTTTTGGAATTTTTATAGTTTTTATATAATTTTTTTTTTTGCACGGCGCAGGACATTTTCCATATTCGTTTTTATATTGTCGTTTTTTTTTTTTTTTTTAATTATTATTTATTGTATACCTACTACCTTTGTTTTGTGGACGAGTCTGTTTTTTTTTTTTTTTTCGTTTTTTTTTTTGGCTACGAGTTTTTTCTATTTCACTTTTAAATTTATATATCTATGGGTTTTATTGTGGTTACGTGTTTGTTTTCTTTTTTTTTTTTTCTAATGAAAAAAGATTGTAATGCTACACATTCGTAAATTTTGTTTGTTTGTTTTTTTTTCTCCTTCTTTTTCGTAACGATTTCTGTACCTTTTTTTGGATTTTATATAATTTTTTATAGCAACACTACACAGTTCGTAATTTTTTTTTTAATTTTATTTTTATTTACGCGTTTATTCGTTTTGTGTGATAACAGCTGTGTTTCCTTATTTTTTTTTCTCTTTTTATTTAGTAATTTATACGTTTGTTTGTTATTTATTTAACTTTGTTTTTTCCTCCTTCTCCCCTATCCTCCCCTCCTTCTCTGCATCCTTTTGTTTCTCTTATTTGTGTCTTTTTATTATTTTTTTTTCAAGTGGAAATTTAATGTAGCAGTTTGGTATGTTTGGTTTTTTTTGGACGAGAGGGTGTCGTAGTTGGGTGTGTTGTACCTTGTTTGGTGATTTTTGAGTTGGGAGGGGGAGAGGGAATATTTCATTTTATTTTTAAAGAAAAAATGGCGAAATTTGGAAAAACTATAGTAAGGTAAATATAGGAAGTTTTCTATCTCGTGAGGGGGGAGCGGGCAATGAAAAATGTTCTTTATTGGGAGGGGGTTCTTATTCGGAACCTAGAGCGAATGTTGTGGAATTTTTTCAAATTTTTCGAACCCCAAATATGAAAATTTTTGGTGACCTTGTAGGTTAGGTTAGGTTAGGTTGTGTTCTTCTGCAGTTTTCAGAATTTTTTCAAATTTTTTACAAAAATAATGAGATTTTTTTGTGCTAAACATGATCTAAATCCATCCACAGATCATTTATAGATCCTACCCCCACCCTCTACGACACCAAAAAATACCTCGACGTTGAGTGAATTTTTATTACAAAACCCGTAGTGTGGCTTTTCAAAACTGTCTACCGAGTAATTAATTTTTATAGGTGTTTGCACTTTTATACAAACGAGAAAATTTCGAATAAAATACAATTCAATTTGGCGAGTTAAAATATTAAAAAAAAAAAAAAAAAAAAAAAAAAAAAAAAAAAAAAAAAAAACCCCCCAAAA
>FIZR01015779.1:0-14505 GCA_900060175.1 Ferrisia virgata
AAAAAAAAAAAAAAAAAAAAAAAAAAAAAAAAAAAAAAAAAAAAAAAACAACAATCAACCTGCGCATTCAAAACTATATTGAAATATCTCATACGTGATAATGAAAAAAAAAATAGCATCTTAACGCGCAAAGTACACAGCTACACACTCCTTCAACTTCAACCACATCAATCAAAGACATTACGAGGAGACATTCTGCTAAATATAACCATCTTCGTCGAGATCGATCTCGATAATAAATACTTTCATACACTGGCATGAGTTTAAGAAAAAAAACTTGCTCCTGGAAGAACCTCATCATCGCGATAAAATGATGTAATCGCAGCAAAATTTCTTTCGCATGTATATCCGCCTAAATGCTACAAAAAAAAAAAAAAAAAAAAAAAAAGAAGAAAAAAAACGATCAACGGCCGTGAAACGATGCAAAAATATATTTACCCTAATTAGATATACAAAAAAGTAGTATAGAATTACATTTTGTATTAATTCGCCTCTGCTTGTAAAATAAATAAATCGATATGAAAGAAAGTAATGAATTTTTCCAAGGACACGATACATTTGTTCGTTGTAAATTGTACAGCCGATGAAATTCAAGGTTACGAGCTATCGTCTTCTGTAGAAGATTTCACCTCTCTTGGAACCAGTTTTCCTCATCAAAAGTCTAATGTAAATGCGGGAAGACGCCTTATACATTCGAGTACCAGTTTAAGATTATTTTAACTCTTCTCTTTTTTTTTTTTGCATTGTTACGTAACCTGTTGATGCATTAAGATTCCTTGAATTTATCGGTGCCATCATATTTTTAAAACTTTTGCACCCGTTTAAACGACAAAATGAATTTTAATCAGGTTTGTTGGCCGACGTCTATTGCAACCCGTTAATTGCTTACGGGGATCCTGCCCACCATTTTCAATGTCAAGTTCAACTTATAGGCGGTTTTGACAAAACGCCTGTTAGTTCACTAATTTTACATCTCTCTGCCTATAAATACTGACTTTTAACTAGATTAATGTTAGTAGTAACTTTACACAGTTCGCTGTTATCATTTTCAATTGTTGTGCACTTTTGAAACTAAAACAACTATATCAACATGATGCGCTCAGTAAGTTTTTTTTTTTTTTTGCCTTTCGTACATTTTCATTGCATATTTTTTTCCCCATTATATTTACATTTATAATAGTGCTGGTAATTTGCAATTGAATTTTTTTCAAAGTGTTTAATTTCAAGTACCTAGTTTTCATGAAACTGGTCACATTAAATTTAAAATCTTGGCTAAAGTAATTTTAAGCATGAAAAACTAGTATTTTGGTCTTCTTGTCAATTTTATGTAAATTTTCACCAAAATGTCCGAGTACCATTTTTTTTTCTTCAAATATGTATGTACATTTATTGATTTATAGCAATTACTCGAACAGGTGTATTTTTTTTCCAAATAATTACCATTTTCTATTCTCATTCAATATACATTTCAAGTTTTGCAAATGGTTAAGTAAATCGAGTAGTATTTTTTCATAAGGTATTTTAGAGAAAAAAAAGATCAGTACATGCTGGTTAAATGAATTTAATGGAAATCTTTAATCCGATTTTTTTATCTTTTTTTTTTTACATTTGGATCTAATATTGATTGAAAAACACTTCTAGAAATATCAAGTACCAACGTTGACAATTATTTATGTTTTTTAAATTCAGTAAAAAGTTAATAAATAGTTTGGTACATTTGAAATTACATTTAGTTTCAAAGTAAATAGAAGAACCATGTTTTTTTTTTTATGAATATGAAATTTTGAAACGAATGAAAACGAATTTTTTAGGGTATTTAAATCTGGTATATATTTCGTTCGATTAGATTTTCATTCAAATCCGAGACAAACTTGTCATTTGTTATTTGGAATTAAAATAAATTCAGTTCTTCATGTCTCAATAGAAACCTGTAAAAATTCTACTTGAATTACAACGTTTTAAAAAAATTTCAAATTGTATTTTTGGTACGAATTTTCTAATCTAACATCTGCTCTCGTCTATTTGTTCTGTAAAGTAGGTAGATACCTAGTCCGTAGTACCTACCAAAAATAAATACCTTCTTGGACACAAAATACACATTAAAGAGTTTCATCAAACTCTGCTATCTACTTAGCCTACATTTCGATGAAAATAATTATTAAAAAAATCATCTGGTTTGAAACCTCAATAGTATGTCACTTGATTAACAATCTCCTTCCATTCGTCATAAATTTCAACACGCATAATTTGGCCGAAAGGTGAAATCGAAAACACGTAGTATCATCCTAGATACGCTATAAAAACAACTTGATTTAAATAAAACAACTGTCACGATTTTATAATTGCCATAACATTCACGAAACTCCACCTAGAAAAAGTTTTCCAGCATAAAATGTTTATTATAAATATTTCGATTACAGGTATCCGCCATTTTATTATTCGGCCTGGCCGTAGTCTACGCTCAAGTCAAACCTCAACCAGATACCGTAATCGTGAAAAAGATCTACGGAAGTCCTCCAGCAGGATTAGTAAAAAGCGCATTCGCAGCACCCACCCCGTTCCCAGCCTACCAAACTCAACCATACCCATACCCATACAACTACAACCAAAACTACTACAACCAATACCAACGTGCCCAATACCCATACTACCAGGGTGTTGCCCCATCCCCAGTTCCGATATTCGCTTCGCCGGCTCCACCGCCAGCACCAATCTCCCCAGTTGTTCCAGTAACTCCAGTGCCTTTGGCTAAAGCTCAAGTACCAGTGTACAGCGGAAAGACCGGAGTTTTAGACAAAGATGCTCGTGTATTGAGCGAAGAACGTAACGTCGACTTCGATGGAACTTTCAAATACGCGTAAGTATTCGTACGATGCAATGGCGTCGGATCGATATATTCTACGAGAAAAATTCGTATACGTAAATAAAAAAAGAGATATTAAATCGAAATTTTATTCACAGTTACCAAACCGACAACGGTATCTCCGTCAACGCCGAAGGTTTCGTAAAACAACCCACCGCTGACAGCGAAGGACCAATCCAAGTCATCCAAGGATCGTACACCTTATACACGCCAGAAGGTGTCCCAGTACAAATCTCCTACATTGCCGACGAACAAGGATACAGAGCCGCCGGTGATGCTATCCCAACCCCATACCCAGAACTCGCCCAGGCTTACGCCAACGCCCCGGTTGAAAAACAAAAGAAATAAGTCTTTAGTTTAATTTTTTAAAACCAGTTTGTTTGTTTTTCTTTTTATTCTTTTCTTCTTTTTTTTTTTCTTCTTCCTTCGAATCTCAAAACAAAACGTTGTTTATAGTGTACAAATGTACATTACTTGTACATGTCAATTATTTTTTTTTGTAATAAATTCAACTTTTTAGTCCTTTTTGCTTTTTATTTACTTTCTTTTCGAAGTTGGAGTTTCTCGATTGTTTGTAAATGTATCACATTCTTCGTAGTGAGAGTAATTTTAGAGGGTTATTTTGTACCTAAATATTTTCCTATCTCGGACAAGTATTTAAAATTATCCTAAAACACAATTCAATCTACACATTACCGTTTTCTTTGCAAACAAAAAAAAAAAACAAAAAATTAAATTTTAAAGAAAATCAGTTCAACTTCGAAGCCGAAAAATAAATAAAAAATAATGTAAAAGAATTAAATACAAGAAAACAAAATGCCACGGTGATCAACTTAGTTAACAGATTTAAGAAAAATTTGAATACTCGATCGAATAAATTAAATTACCCACAAATATTTAAATCACATTACCACGAGTATATTGTAATCACGAATAAAGACCTTAAAGAAATCTTCCATAGGTGAAAAATTCTTGGCATAGAAACAATTATCATACCAATAACGTTGTTACGTCAAGGCACCAAAAGTCATTGGTAGGCCAGCTATAGGCAGACTTAGGCAGTAGGCACATATTTTTATACGAGTTTATTAATGACGCTAGTTAATAAATTTTAATTTCGATGTGGTTATAAAATAGCCAAATCGAGTAGCAGGAAATGTGAATTAATTCGGATGGGCTACCTTTCTCTCGCAATAATAAAGTTGAGTTGTCAAAAAAATCATCGATTATACGAATACGTTTTCAGGCCTCGGTGTGTATAACTAGGCAGGGTAGAGGTACCTACGTTTGTAGTACCAGTTTTAAAAACACATCTACAACGAGCTATGAGGTCGATATATGTGTTGAAAAAGTTGCCTATGGAATCGCCGTAAAAGTATACTTCCATTCGTGGAAATAATTAACTGGTCCCAACAGAATGGATTGAAGTTTTCTCAAACTAAATCCTCAGCCATTCACATCTGCAAACATTACAAATTTTTACGTACCTACTCTCAAAATCCATTTGGATAATGCTCGTATCTCTAACTCCGACTCAATCAAATACCTAGGACTCACCTTTGATAATAATCATTTTTGGACTTCCCAAATTGAAAACGTGAGAAACAAATGTTTTCAAAGACTCAATTCACTAAAAAAAACTTTCACATACCTCTTATGGCTCTGATCGACATACATTTATTAAGCTGTATTGCACAGCATTTATCCGTCCTGTACATTATTTCGGCACTTTACCAAATTCCAAGCTACTGATTGGCTCGTTACACTCTCGTGACTCCACCCACCAAAAGTCACAACATGTAACATGAACTGAACATACTTTAAGACTTTCGCCCCAATTTATTTCCTTTTCTCATATTTTCAGCATAAAAGTATGAAATGGTACATCTTACCATAATTCACAGGTTAAAAATAAAATGTAAATATAAACTTTTTTGAAAATATTTTGATAAAAAATTTATTGTATGCGGCATGTCTTTAATTCTTGGTGCAATGTTTGGTCTGTAATTTCTAATTTAGTGAATAAATTGTGATGAAAACAATCAAAAAACACAAGCAAGAATACAGGATGGAAATAAAAATTTGAGTGAAAAATTTCTACAAATTTTAAATTGATCCCATGAACTGAGGAACAAAAATGGTTAAAATGAACTCAACAGTAGCACCAGAACTTGAATTTCTCGAATTAATTTATCAACTAAATCCGAACATATGAATTTGCAGAATTTTTTTGCTTATCTTCCAACATTTTTCTTCAATAAAATTAAGTTTTAGCACCTGAATAGTATGCAGCAAAATTCCTGCGCCCAGACATCACAAACTTTAACATATAGCTTTGAAACATGATTTTATGAGAATCGTATCCTCATTTTTTTGGCATATCAGTAGCGCAAGAAGTTGAAAATTGAAAAAGAAGCGGAAAAGAAATTGATTTATCAGCTCCATTTTTTCATTATTCATTCATATCATTAAGTGAAAAATTAGTCAGTCTCTGTTGATAGCATTTGATGATTGTCATGAGTGCCAATGGCAGGTGGTAGTTTGACCAATTCAGAGCGAGAAATTTGGTAAAGTGCTGAAACAATGTACAGGACGGATAAATGCGTTATTCTGAGAAATAAATCCTGCAGCTACATCTATGAATTTGTGTATTTGCCCTTCAGTTATCTCAACCCTAACTGCGACACTGATTTCTGTAACCTTTCGTACTAGGGTGTGAAAAGTTTATCTACTTCCGGGGTCCACTAGCCTAATAACATTCAAAAAAAGAGAAAATTAAAAATTTAACAAAGTTTTGAGGATAGGGGTTGGAAAGTCATCATTTCGACGAATTAAATATTACATGGAAAAAATAGCAACCTGGAGGGTGGCGATTCTCAACAGCCCCAGCTCCTTCCCCATTGCAGGAATCTTTCTACTTGCATTAAAAATTTAAGAAAATTTGAAGAATTTAAATATGTTGTGTTTATAATGAACAGAAACATTATGATGAGAGGACCATTTTTCAAATTGAAATTAGTTACAATTTTTTGAATTTGTTTTCTGAAATTATTTAACTTTTTAAAAACATATGCTTCCGTTTGCACACACACACGGCCCTAATTACATACATTTATTTTTTGTTCTTTTCAATCATAAAAAAACACACAATCGACTAATAACGCTAATTCAGAAAAAATTAAAGTACAACCGTGAAAAAATCAAACAATTATTTCCAGTCTATAACAATAAAATCCAAACTTAAAAATTCATTTTGTATATACTAAGTATGATTTACCTCGTATTGTATATCGTTCATTTTTCAGTTATGATAACCTATAAATTTATTGTAAATTTTTAATAAATCTAACGTTACAATTTTGCATGGCAGTTTTGAAAATAAGGCAATTCATTAGAAAAAGTGGAGCGTGCCTAATAACTTTACAAAATCGAGCAAGCCTATGTTTTAAATATACATGCGAGTCCGTCATCTTCCTTAGCACGTAGGTATTAATTTAGATGCAGGCAATTATCAGGGATAGGCAAAATCCGGCATAAAAGGATTTCAAATCTAAAATCCAAAATCCAGGCTCAATATTTTGTATAATTAAAATTAATCTGCGAAAAAATTTAAAAAAATGAGAAAGATTTTTATCTTTAAAACGGTTTTATGGTTAAATTCGACGATTCTGAATGATGCAATGTTGAATTTCTGTCCCATACAACGCAACATTGTAACAGGCTCAAAGAAGAGTGCTTCCACTTTTCCTGTGTGCTATTTTTTGAGTCTGGTTCCATAAAAATAAATGAAATGGCATGCCCGAACAAATCGAGGGTGAAATTTTAAAAAAATGGACTTTTTAACAGTTACAAAAGTGCATTTTTAGGAGTATTAAGAAAAAAAAATTGGCATAAATGTAAAATTTTTTCGAGTTTTTCAGCCTTAAGGTGTCCGGACACTTAAACTCTACTCCTTGGCTGTACTCCTGTGAAAACAAAACGAAGGAATGATGAAGGTGAAGTAAAATGATGATGCGAAGACTAATTGTAAAATTTATTTCTTTTTCGACGTATTGTTTTATTTCAAAAATTTTGCATTTTGAAAGAAATGACTTCAAATCCAAAATCCACTATGTAAATGGGTTTGAAACCAAAATTCAAAATCCGCATTTCGGGATTTAATGGATTTTAAATCCTGCCCAACACTGGTAATTATGCACTAAGTAATAATAATTTCATAAACCTAAATTGAGAAAACTTGGATTTACTTATTCAAATTGTTAACAAAAGAAAAAATTATGCATGAACGAAGTGATTTTCTTCCCACATTGATTAATAGTTTCAATAAAATGCGAATAAAAATCTCAGTAAATAAAAAGCGTCCGACAATTTTTGGCCATGTGAGATATTTTTTTTCACCTAAAACTAAAAATCGTTTACTTAGCTCAATATCGATCAAAATCAGTCAAATTTGAAAAATGGGATTCGATTAGTGGCAGGTTTGATACAATGCCGTGAGGAAGACCAGGGGTCAAAATTCATTTATGCCCGAATTTGGAGGAGAGGTTGCTGAGGGACTAAAATCACAAAAACTTTTCCTTTTTACATGAATCAATAAACAACTCTTAGTTGTATGGCATAATCCAAAAGTCAGCCACTTAAGTCAATTTGGAGGAAAGATATGACTTTTCCTCCCTTATTTCCACTGCAAATTGAGATAAGAAGTTGAAATTTTTTATGTAGCCATAAATGTTCCATTTAGGGATTCCGACTTTTCAAATCCATTGCGCCTCCTCACAGTCACGGAAATGTGGTTTGCTGACTGGGTTTCCTTATATTTTGAGTTTCATTTCTCGCATAACTTCCCTCTAAATTGAGCTAGAAAGTTGAAATTTTGTGTGTGGATTTAGTATAATTAAATGTGCTTTTTGGGGGTCTCGACTTTTTAATCAAATTGCATCCCCTCACAGCCTTAAAAATGTTGTTTTTTTCAAGTTTTTCCTATTTTTTCAGTTTGTTCCTCGCATATTTCCCGCCTCCTCATCTAAATTGAGCTAATAGGTTGAAATTTTGTATGTTGATGTATCTCCAAGCTTTAAATACCAAATTTTACCCTTTTTTCGCAGGTAAAAATGAATTTTTATGTGGGAATATCACTCTGAAGGAAAATGCTGATCTCCAAACACTCCCTCTCATCACTTTTACACCACCAATATTATTCAGTTTTTGTTATTTTTTTTTTTTTAGTTTGTTGTTCAAAAACTGAAAAAAATTGTTAATTTTCTAGTCTAGAAAAGTAACATTATTCCAAGTGGTAGTGAGAGGTAAAGAAATTCAATTTCAATTCTACTTTTTATTATAATTATTTACTATTATTATAGTTTCAAAGTTAATTCAAATACAATTTACAATTTGATAACGGCAAGACACTTTTTGTTTACATTATTGTAACAGTAACAGTCAAAATGAAGCAAAATTTAGGGAAAGTCTTCACTTTAATTGTAGCATAAAATGTCTATTTTCATTTTAAAATTTATTTTTTTTATTAGACTTCTTTTTCTATTCTCTATACATATTTTGCTTAGAAAACATCATTAAAAGCTTTTTTATACGTGAAAAATGTAAAAATCCGTGAAATTATTCACAATTCTCCATTTACTAACGTAAAAAACATAATTCCCTATCTTCGCCAGTGACGTCACGTAAGTTGATGGACGGCTAAAAACGGAATACCTACTAAGTAAGTACTGGGTAACCTGTAGAAAGTCTATCGATGTTGGGATAAGGTGACTATAGACGTTTGTCACTTTGCTGCGGGTGGTATCCTTCTGCCTTAAACTGAAATACAAGTAAACGGAAAGGCGGTAAAATTCATTATCACGTAGAATGTACCACAGATGATTATGTTTGTTTATTTTCCTAACAGTGTATTTTAACCTATGCGCAATTCTGCTGTTTAAGGCAGAAATGCAACCTGCATCACAAGTGACAAACGTCTATGTTTGCGGAAGTACGGAAAGGGAATTTTAAAAATCAGTGCAGCCACATTTGATGAAAATAAAATTACCACCGGATGTTTTTGTTTTTTTTTTTAAATCATGAAAACATTGCCGTTCTCTCCATTTTTATTTTTTTAAATGTGTAGGGAACTAGGGATGTGGATATGAACGCGCGTAGGATGACAAAATAAATGACAAATTTACTGATTCAATCAATGAATGTCAAATTATAGAATCATTGAAAACATCGAATCGGTATTGTTTTTGGTAAAAAATATTTATTGAGAATTGTAATAATTTTAATGATTTTTGATAGTTTTTAAAAATGTGAAAAAAGTTGCTTGCGTTAGTAGGAAAAGAAAACTGCGCTAGAATGGAAATCATGATCTGTATAAGAGGTAAAAAAATGGAGAAAAAATATAAAATTCATAATTATTTGATACAAAATTCATACCAACATTTGAAAATCTGATGAGTTGACTTCACAAACAATTACGAGGAAATGACCTATTTTTCTTCTGAAAATGACAAAATATTTACTTTGGAAAAATCGGATTTTTTAAATTTTGCAGGGTGTGGAAAATTTGGTAAAAAATATAGAAAACCTTGAGTGCGCTCAAGTGTGCCAGAACATACATTATATATCTACTGGTATCTGTTCCTGTACCAAGGGCACATTGCATATATTTATTTCTAAAAAAAAAAATAAAAAAAAATACCAGTCATTTCTTATTTTATTTCATGCCCACTTGTAAAATATCTCAAGAATGTTACAGATTCAGTAAAGCTATTCATGTACTGAACAAATGACAACTGCTCCAGTACATAATTTATTCATCTTCATGATAAAAACTTCATCTCTCATATTTAAACAGCTAAATTAATTCATTCGAGTAAAGTACAAAACAATATAGAAAAAAAAGAACACATCGTATCGTCACTAAATCACGCCACAGTCGCCATTTTGGCTAATAAAAATATTGCCATCTCATAGGTTCACATATCGCATATTAAAACCGATCTTTACCCGATCGTAATGGCAAGTCCGGCCCATATTTCCTACACACCTTCTACTCTAGGTGTACGAAAGTAAGTACACGATTTGATTTCATTTCTTCCAAAGTGGTAGGGAATTTAGCACTCACAACTCGCGAAAAATCTTTTCTTTAAAAACCCTTCTTCTATTGATATCTATTATTTTCCAACATTATATGATTACATGACTCGAGGTAACATACAATCATCATTTCAAGAGTATGAATTTGAAGTGATAAAAATATACGTATTTTAGTCAAATTTTGTAAATTCATATCCAAATGCATATCTGTTCTTAGTAGTATAAGGGCAGGTCCAGGACACCAGGACAATTTATTGAAATATAGCTTAAATCATTACTAAAATCACAACTCTAAAATTTTCATAAGTTTTTAAGCAGAAATATCCTTCATTTATCCACCAAAAAAACTATAATTTTCATAGTTTTTTCCTACTATTTTATAGGCGCACAAGCGTTCAGCCAAGAAAATATTTTTTTAAATCAAATATTTACCTATTTTAACCCTTTTCTCAGACAGAAATCATCAATCAATAACATATCGTTTTTACCAAGGTAGGTATACAGTAGAATTTATCTTATTTTATGTTAACCATGTTTAGTCCTTTTAAGAAAACATTGATTCGTTTTCACGAGAAAAATAAGGAATCCCTACAAAGTTTTAGTCAACCCAGGTCACAAAATTTTTGCATTCAAGTATATGATTTTCAGATAAATTTTCTAAATTTCAACCTATTTTTTGTAAATTCCATCCATTTCTAACATTTCAAAGGTATATCAATGTATGTGGACAATTTTCTTCAGTCAACCTAGATAATAAAATTTTTAAATTTAAGTATACAATTGTATACATTTTCTATCAATTTTTGTATACAATTTAAAGAGAATATTGAACTTAGAACTCGGACGGAAATTCCGACCACGTTCTAACACTTGTGTAGAACTATACAAACCACTTAAATAATTAAGGTAATGTAATAAGTATAAGTAATAAGGTTAATGTGTATGAGAGAGTATGAACTTAATAAGTACGAGTAGGTACCTACGTCATCCATAATCATAATAATAATCACTGAACAACAGGTTAGTCTTTATGTGTGTACAAGTATGAGCCTAGTAGGTACATGAGAGAAAACGAGAGATATGACATGTGAGCCAATAATGTAGACTGCCAAATCGAATCAAGGTCGCTTTTCATGCACAGAGAGAACTCGGTGCATAAGAATGAAGATCGATGCATGACTTCGAGAAGAGACATCGAAGTCGAAAAAATATTCAGTTGCATCACTCGGCTATACTGACAAACAGTGCTGTCAGATATACTATCATTAATTTTCCAAAAAGGATCACGAAGGATCATGTACGGAAGTCACACGGGCGGACCACTATTCTACCTTACCACAATTCCAGCAGGTAGCGCTTTAGACCATGGCCTTAGAAAGCCAACCAGTAGAATAAATAAAGCAGGGTTTTGAGGGTTTATAATCACCGTAAGTGGCCGTAATCTTAATCCATGGAAAGATAAAAGCTGTGGGATGTAACGTAGTAGTTCATAACCACCGTAAAATTAACGGAAAATTTCTACTGTTCTCTTGTGGAAAAGTAAAAAAATTTTTACTTTTCCGTAACTTTTAAAGTCATTATAAACCCGACTTTAAAAACAGACCGGGCAGAGAGCACTCGTAGAGATATGTTATCTCGAGTGCTCTATTCTTTTCCAGACTATATCGAAACTCAAACATCTCGTCGTACGATGTCCAAGAGATTAAATAATCGAAATCAAGACATGAAGCAAATCTTCAGTGACCTTCTGTTGAAGAACTCACTGAATATCGACGATGTATGCGATGTGATAGAATCGTTGACAGATTTGTAAGTTATCCATATCTTGTTGAAATTATGTAACTCAATTATAATATAACTTACTGCGCAAACTTATTTTTATGTAACAGTCGCGATACCTTTCAAAACAAGAAAAAAGAAAAACGAACGTGACCCCAAGAAAAACGAACGCTAACCCAAGAAAAACGAACGCTAGCCGAAGAAGAACGAGTGGTAATAGAAGAAAATGTCATTAACTGGGAATGCGTATCAGACAAGCCGCAGACCTCCACGTCTAAGAACTAAGTTTCTGATGATTCTACTCCGAAGAGTTATCTTGATACTCCGAAATCAGATACTCTATCTGTATCGACTTCGACTTCGAGTGAAAGTGATTTCCAATGCAATGATGCTTCATTTGCTGAGCTTTTCAGGGATGTATTGGACCCGACGGCAAAAAACAGTAAATATTTAGAATATAAAGCTTAGTGTAGTGCAGAGTACATCACTTGGTTTGTCTACAAATGAACAGTAATCAAGGAGTGTAGAATCTGCACAAACAGTTCGTAATGATTATTAATGAAAATTTACTTTTTTGTAGGATAGTTGACAGCTCAAGAAAAAGAAGATGTGCTGGAACTTTTTGATCTAGTTTTGAAATATGGAGATTACGCTCACATTACATTATTTCTGAACCTACTTCGTTCAGTGCATACTGATTTTGAAACGATTGAGTCGAAACGTAGAAGAATATAAGGTAAGACTTCATCGCACGTAACAGTTCGCTCAACTTTTGAATCTCTCGAGAAAAATCATGGAAGTTCGCTGGCCCTTTTCAAAAATGTCATCTTAAATCAGAAAAATCAGTTATTAAAAATATTTCAACCCTTTTTTTGAAATCTAACTTGAAACAGTCTGATTCTCTACTGAATATTGCATCACGAATTATTCCTTTTTTTGTGTGTTGTAGGAATGACAGCTGAAGACCAATGGTACAATAATCAATAAAAGTTTATCAGCTTTACGAATGAACTCCAGCCATCATACCAATCTACGAACCTACGGGAAGAGAAAACTTCAGTTCATGGCTTACTCGAGTAGCAGATTTGCTCGCAGTAATATTTTTATTATTGTTTGAAAGATTTAATATTTGGGTATTTTCGAATTAAGTAGCGGATGTACTTGCAGTAATATTTTTATCATCGTTTGAGAATGTTTATTGTTCAAAAAATTTAATATTTGATTATTTTGGAATCAAGTAGCAGATGTGCTCGCAGTAATTTGTTTATCATCGGTTAAGAGATGTTCATTATTTGAAAGATTTAATACAGAGTGAATTTCATGATAGGAGTATTTTATTGTTTTTGTGATGATTCGAATTGATTCGTGACTTTGAATCGAATCATTTTTTGAGTGATTCGAAGGGAAATTGATTCGAATCTTTTTTAACTCATGATTCGAAGATTTTGATTCAAATTGTAAATGATTCGAATCATTGAATGGTCCTGACCATACCTTACCATACAATACAATAAAAAAATAGAAAAATTTTATTCTAATAAATGGAAAGTCAAATAAAAAGATACATGCTCTCTAAAGTTGAGCTAGAAGGTCTAGATAGAATAATTTCAAAAAATAAGGAATTGGAAGAATTAATAAAAAATGAGGAAAGTAATTTAGAGAGAATAATTCAAGCTATTCATGGATTGAAAAATATAAATAATAATATGAAGACTGCTATGAAGCAGTTTTTTATAGCTCTTCAACAAACAAGTATGACATCAGATATTTATAAATATACTAATTTTAAGAATCAAAAATTGATAGAAACTCTACTTGAGAGGGAGGAAAAATATAAGAAAATCATAAAGTCTCAAGCTGAAAAGCATAATGATAATTCTGGAATTGAGGAATTAAATAATGTTTTCTCAACTATTATTGTAGATTCTAAGGATAAGAAATTATCAAAATATATGAAGAAAATGTTGAAAGATATTAAATTTCATGATGACTTCAAACCTATATTTTCAGAAGTAGGAACTAAAGAATTGACTCGTGATGAATTGAAACAAATGAAATCTGACCCCAAAAAAGGACCTAGGTTTAATAATATTAAAAGAATAACTACTGTAAATGTACCTAGTCTAAACAATGATGCTACTATTATTTCATCAACATCTGCATAAAAACATACCAATTTTGTATGTATTTTAAGCATATTTTGAACATATTTTTAAAGATGTAAATTGAACCTAAATTGGAAGTACTTTCAGAAGGTTTTTTCGTTGAACGTATTTTAGGAAGGATTTGGACAGGATTTGGGAAGGTTTTCGTCATATCATTGTCTAAGAAAATTTCTTAGTTGTCTAATAAACTCAAAACAATTTATGACATTCGTCATTTCTCAAAGTGTAAACAAACAAAAAAAATGAGTGAATTCAATAAAAATCAACATTGGTGTAAAGAATGTAGAAATGAAATAATGAAAAAGTATGTAGATAGTAAGAAATTCATTGAGAAACAGTGTGAGTGTGGAAGGATAGTCAAATTTTTAAGCTACAGTGCTCATTTAAAATCAAATTATCATAAAAGAAGACTCGAATTAATAAAGGAGAATAGTTTTGTATTAATTTCAGCACAATAATTGTTGAGTTCTCTTTTCTAAGAACATTATTAAAATTTTTAAAAGATGTATAAAATATTTATAAAAATTAAGAACGAAAATAAAAATTATTTTTTTATAAAAATTTTTGTCTAATAAATAATATAATAAAATTGAAATTGTCATT
>FIZR01015780.1:0-20018 GCA_900060175.1 Ferrisia virgata
GGGTCATTTCCTAAAAACGTGACGTTTTTGATGTTACATTTTTGATTCGATGTTTTTGTTAAAAAATTCGTGATGATACATAATTGTTTAATTTTCATTTTACTAGGAAATAATAAAATCAAAGGACCAAATAGAGTGAAAAGAAACATGATTATGAGTGATTTTGGTACTTTATGTTAAAATATAGACATGGATACGTTACATATCTTTAGTCTAGAATTTTTACCAGAAAAAAAGTGCCTAAATTTTCTTACAATACCATGGTATATATACGCATTTTGGGGCAAATTTACTTCTGCTTATCCTCGTATAGCCTTTATTTCAAAAGGATAAAGAAAATTACCCTTTTAGGAGTGTCCTTCAAAAATCAGCAATAGAAGGTAAAATTGAAATATTGCGCTTTATCATCTAAAGTTGATATCCCCCATCATTTCAGGAGGGAATTTCTTTTAAAAAATTTCCTTCATTATTTTTCAGAACATCGTGAAAAAACGTAAAAAGTAATAATTTTTAAAAAAACGCTTGAAAAGAGGCGTAATGATGAAAACTTGATATGTAATAATTACAGTGTTCGGAAAATGTTTGACCTTTTGAGCAAATCTTACAAGTTAAAAAAAAAATTAATCTGAGAACTGAAATTTTTACGCCATTTTGAGATTATCTTGCAACTATGGTGACCTCGTGTTGGCACATAGAATTTTCAAAAAAAGCAAAATTCGACCCCTTTCCCCCCATCCCATTGCAGATAAAACAATTTGACACTCTTAAAAAACACCCAAAAGAAAAAAAAGCTACTCCACTTCTGAATTACAATAACAAAACTTTATATTTCCATTTGGTTCAATTAAAGAAAAATTTTCTATTCGCGATACACAACGTACTTTTTTATAGGTTTAAATCCGAGCCAGAAAAAAAAATGGTAGGTACACCACTCGCTTGATTACTTTGTACACAATTTAAAACTCTCTTTTCTTGATGATGCATTTATTTGACGTTGGTAATAAAAAATAGGAAAGCAGAAAAGAGGGAAAGAAAAGATCTTAAATGTATCAAAGATCACAAAGAAATTAATTTTTTCATTTCCTTTTACGGTGCAAAGCCCCGAAGAAAAAAAATACTGAAAAGTTGCCGCGAAATAAAGTAAATCCGGGGAGAGATTCTCAATATAAAAAAGCTAAATAGAATTACATTTGCTGCCTTTGACAAGTACACTTCTCTTTTTTTCCTTCATTTCTATTTTTTTTTTTTTTTTTTTTTTTTTCGGTTAAAAATTCAAACTGAAAATGAAATTTTTTTTTTTTTTTTTTTTTTTTTCGGTTAAAAATTAGAACTGGAAATGAAATAACAAATCACCAAGTAGTATACGAGACAAAACGCAAACTGTATCTTCTGTGTACACTGTAAAGATGTACTGCAGGGTACTGAAACGGAAACGTTTTCAACAGCACAGTAATAACGATAATAATTTAAAAGATATACGTTACAATTAAACTTTAAATGATTTGTTTCCACAAAAAATGTCAAATATCATCTTTCGTTTGCTTTTCCACTTTCCCAGCTTCAACAAAACAAACAGTACAGACCATATAAGGACGGCCACTTTATTACACAAGGAAACGGTTGCAGTAGGCAATTCATTCGTTTGAAAAAATAAAATAAAGCATCACCAACAACAACAACAACTAGCGAATAGAGTTAAAAAGTCTTCGCATAATTCAACATTATCGTGTTGATAATGATTTTTTTTCGGTGGTTTGAAATCTTTCCGCGTATTTTTCTTCTTTTCTAGCTTTTTTTTTCTTCTAGTTAACAACGGTGTTTATAAATCTCATTAAAACGACGAAAAAGAACCTAAAAAAAAAAAAAAGTTCAACTTTCGGAAAGAATAGCTAAGAGATAATGCAAGCAAAGGAAAAATACTTTGAAACAGAAGAACATAAATTTACCAAGAAGGGTGGTAAAGTATACAAAGGGGAGAGAATCGGACGACGAGAAGACGACGAAGGCGTTAGGAAAGACAGTGTTCATGCATTTTGTAGAAAAGAAAAGTGTGTTATTTCAAACTTTTTTTTTTCTTTTACTCGAAAGAATAAAATTCTTTGATAATTAAGTATTCAAAAGGAAAAAAAAACACAATTTTTTGTTGCGACATTGTGTCCACACAACGCAACGTCCAATGGACGAGCATAATAATTGAATTAATTCAATTCCAGCAGACTACAGGTGAGTTTTATGAATGCACGCGAACTTTCGGAAATCTCACGAGTCTTAATGAAACCTCGATCCTAACAAAGTAAAAAAAAAAAAGATAGAGAGAGAAAATGTTATAAATTTCGCAAAATTTATTATTATTATTAATATCAAACACGGTAATAATAAACGTCAATCATACGAATTTATCTATCCAACGCAACGCCAACGTTGGAAAGCACAGCGTGGTAATATAAGAAATTTTATTATCGTAATTTTAATTATATTACAGCTCGTGCCCCAGCCTGGGGATTCAGAGTGATGCACAGGTACAGGAGATGTATTTTGAAAAAAAATTCACGTCGTTAAATTTACGCTCAAGACCTTTATACTTTCGCACGAAGCATCGTGGCTAAGTTTTATGTGCGTATTCGCGATGAGAACATAGTGCGCCATCTCATCGTTCACGTCGAAACGGAAATTTCTTATAACACGCTATATAAAGGGCGCTCTCTCCCCGCACGTCCCACTCATCGGCAATTATTATTCCAAATAGCCGACGATAAATTTAATGACACGTAATTGTTCAACGTGTCGAGCTTTGCTATTCTACTGGCACCCGTCTCGCCTGCGTTTCTGCGACCACCGATTCGTATAAATCGATGCTGATCACGTTTGAGAAACTGTTTAAATAAGTTAAAGCGAATTCGGCTGTGTTTCGTAGCCTGCGATACGTATACCTAGATCTGCGTCAACCCGAAGGGCATGGTAATGATAATTGACTACGATCGGGAAAATTCGCCTTCGAATCTTACAACTACTTAAATCTAGAACAAAGAAAGAAGAAAATAGCAACAATAAGCTCGTCTGTATCTCGTTTGCTCCTGTTCATATTTTTCAGAGATCCACAAATATGGTCCCAGGGCCGGATAGGCTGCATAAGAAATATTAATTCTCATCAAAAACAACATCACGCCTACGATTTACTGGTATCCACAAGTATGGAAGATCATTTTGATTAATAATTTATCAATTATTTCATTTCTGACAATATCTTAAAACTTTGTGGTTTTCTTGAACTTTGCTCACAAAGGTATAGAAGGTTCAAGACAGTATCATTCGATAGTATTTTTTAAGCCTCATCCCATACGTCGGCGTACCTACTCAAAAGTGCCACCAAGGGCATGTTAAACGGGCTCAAACAAATGCGAAGATGAAATCTAGAAAATTCAATTTTTTGGAATTTTTTCAAGAAAAATGCCCTTTAATCAGGCTAAAAGCTACTTTTAAGCAGTCTGGAAGCATATCGCTTAATAAATGTTACTGCTACGATTCAAAATTCGAGACTTCCCAAAACGGGAGATTTGGCCTTATGCTGATATTGTTATTACAGTCTACGCTAGTAATTAGAATTGACAATTGATAATTTTTTTTTGAAAATCGGAACGTACGTAATAGGGACAGGGTGTAGTTGCAGAAGGGTATCGAACGAACATACTAACACTACTAGTTTTAGCCCTTCTACTATTTATAAAAATTTAACTCTGCTACCCGACACTTGACAATTCTAAATCTGAAAAAAATTTAAAAAAAACCCCTCCCCTAATTTCAGTTGGATTTTCGTGAAAAATTACATATCAATGACGTTAATTAAAAAGAGCGAGTTACTTTCCTAGTCAATGATAAGGGGGGGGAGGGGGCAATGAGGCATAAAAGTAAAGGTACAACTAGGACCTATACTAAATCTATACATTGAATTTCAACTTCCTAGCTTAATTTGGAGGGGAGTTATGCGAGGAACGAACTCAAAAAAATAAGAGAAACCGACCACAAAACTACATTTCAACGGGTGTGAGGAGGCGAAAATGGGGGAAGAAGTCTAAACTTCCAAAAAGCACATCTGTGGCCTTTTAATAAGTCCAATACCAAATTTAAACTACTTAGCCCAATTTGAAAGCGAGATAGGAGAAGAACAGCCCTTTTTCTTGGTCAATAAGGGAATAACATATCTCCTGTCCTAATTGAACTAGGATGCTGATCTTTTGATATGTTATACGATTTTGAATAGTAAATTGATTAGCTCAAAAATGAACGATTTTTGAAATTTTAGGCCCTCAGCACCGCCCCCCCAAATTTGGGTACAGCTGAATTTTGACCCAAGGTCATCACTACTCCACAATATCAAATAGCACCCCAATTGAAGCATATTCCCTAAATTTTATCGATTTTGATCAGTATCAAACTGAACAAATAATTTTATAGTTTCGACAAAAAAATAAACATCTGAAATGGTTAAAAATGGCCATAATAGTCTTCTAGGGCCCCAATTTTGTTGATATTCCCATCCTCATTCGCAAAAGGTCGATAGACCGTAATAGCCCAGTAATCGGGCTAAAAATTGAAATTTTTTTCACAAACAGACTGTAACCATGTTCAGCTAAAAAACTTACATGACTTGATTTTTAAACTTGAGCCTTCCTTTTGAAGATTCTTTGTAGGACATACTGGGTGTTCCGTATTAACCTTGTCATCTTTATACCAATGATATGTGAACTCATGAAACTTACATGTATAATGGTTTGCATGCCCTTAAAATTGTAGGAACTGAGATATCCCATTTTCAGGATTTCATTTTCACTCAAACCTGCCACTCACTTTGAAAATTTATGGAAAAAAAATTAATTATGATAAATATTTGCTGCTTGCTCGAGTATTTGTAGCATAAAGATCAAGAGTGGGGGTGAAGTAGTTCGTGAAGTATGACAAAATAAATGCAAAAAAGCATGACTAAAAATTTGTAATTTTTTAGTTTTTTTTTTTGTGAATAACTTTTGAAAAAGTCGTTACGAGTACCTCATTAAAAATGTTTTAAATAAACGGGAGAACATCTTTTTAGTCATTTTTGGACAAAAATTAGAAAATAATTTCCAATTTGGAAGGTAAATGGGAGAAAAGCAAAACGATTGTACCATAAGACAAAGAATATAAACAAGCGACTGTGGTAAACAAAATCGCGAGTGGGAATGAAGTGGTTTGCCAACTGTAAAGATGTACACATAAAATATGTAGTTGAAAATTTTCAATTTTTTTCAGTTTTTTGTAAATAACTTCTGAAATAGTATATTACAATGCTAGGAGCGGAAGCTCACTTCCGCTCCTAGCATTGTAAGATATTTTTCATTATTTATGTACCGAAAGTATTAAGCAACTGCATGATAAACGTTTTCATACTAGTTTGACTTTGCGCATGTGCGCGGAAGTCCAACTTCCGTGTACTAGGACCGAAAGTAAATACAAAAATCAGTATTACCAACTGAAGTATGAAAAAATAAACTTCCGTGCCGCAAATTAGTAGCGTATTAATACACTTTCGGTATATAAATAATGAAAAAGTTATTATCAACTCCTCACTAAAAACCTTTAAAATAGGTAGTAGTACACCCTTCACCGAATGACTTGAACAGAAACCCTGGAAGAGTCTTTACAATAAAGGAAAAAATGTAAAATTTCAGTGTACCGCTACTTATTTTAAAGATTGTTAGTAGGGAGCTTATAATAACGTTTTCAAAAGTTATTTACAAGGAACTGAAAAAATTAGTTTGTGAACCACGTCGTCCCCATACTTGATTTTTCTAACCACGGTCGCTCACTTACATTTCTTGCCTTGTGGCGCAATCATTCAACTTCTCTCACTTTTGCCTTCCAAATTAAAATTTTTTTCCCTATTTTTTGTGCAAAAATGACTAAATATTTTTTTCTTTCAATTAATCATTAGCACTAATTCAGTCGTTAGCTCAAACAAATCACTTGTCATAGTTTTGTTCTTCAACTAAAAAGTCGACCATTTTCTCACTTTCGTCTTACTCTACCCTAGTTCGATTAATTTATTTTTTTCCATCATAGATAAGGTAAACATAAAAACACATACACACACACACTCTCACATACTCGAAGGTACTTAATATTAATCGTCGTTTAAGCAACGGGAAATTTTTTATGTTTTTAACTTTTGAGAAAAGCAAGACGGAGTAAAGAAATACAGTCGCTGTTTACGAGCATTGGAATAATTTAACACTGTAGCCGTTTTATCGCTAACAAACTCAACCATACTTTTCGAGTTAAAAACTTCTTTTGCCTTGTTTATAGCTTACACCAAGGAAAACGCTATCGTTAATATTGTATGGAAAGAATGTACGTTTTTACAGCGTAACTATACGAGTATTTATTTTTACACTGGCGGTAAAAGAGCACTTACGCTCTTTCCTCACTTTTCGACTTTTTCACTTATTGAAAAAGCATAAAATTGATTTATTTTTTATTCCTTAAATTAAATTTTAAACTTGCAATTCAAGCATACGAATTCAAATTAAAGTATTATATCCGCAATTTGATAGCGATACGATAGTACGTACCATATACATCGCTACTCCTGAAAATATGTTCATGGTATCCCTATATCTGTGCCCTGCGCTGGGAAGCTACAGCTATCTTCCGTCAGGCTCCGGTGTACTTTACCTTTCTATCTACTAATTCCGATGGGGACAAAAATGGGTATTCGGTAGGCTGGGATTTTATTGAAGTGATACATCACGCCACTGCGCGCCGATAGTGAACGTAAACGTATTTTTGCATTCGAGGTAATTATTTTTCGCGCCCTGCACTCATGTAATACAAACGCAGCGTATAACATAACGTATAGCGGTACATTACATTGCCAGCGAGTGCACACAAACTTTCACACCCGCCATCGTTTACCCGTTGTTGTAATTAGTCCGACCTATGCAGCTAGGGTTCCACCACCATACCACCAGCATAGGTTTTTCTCATACGTTATACGTTGTACGTACGCTCAGATTTACATATAATCGTAAATTTCACGCAGTATTTATTAATTTAGCCACCGTTCTGCAACCGGACCCACACCACGAATGTTACATTCATCATAACTGAGTAAATTTAATTTTAAAGCAATTAAAACAAACAATTTAGTTTTTTAATTGTTTTTATTTTTTTATTTTTTAGCACCAAAGTTTGTTCCTTGGACTAAGCATTCCTTAGTGCAGTTACACAAATTTACGAAATTATTCTCTTCTGTAAACTCACGAACCACACAGGTGCAATAAGAAACAACTCTTGAGTAAAAAATTCAAAATTTACCGAGCTAGATTTTCTCACAAATATACGGAGTGTTCCGTTTCAATGATAAGTCCCTTCAACCTTCAACTACGCAATACATACCCAGTCTATGTAGATATGTTTGCCTGATGATTGAATTGAAGGGGCATGGATAAGCTCCTACGGAAAATTTTTTCGGCATATCCACTATTCAAAATCATGATTTGCAAAAATCTTTTGTTTACAAAATTTTACATTGCCCCCATTCTCCCCCTTCACCTATATAAAGTTTTGAGAACGAGAAATTTGCTCAAAGCATGATTTTGAATAGTAGACCTTGTAGTAGACTGTTTTTGCAGCATTTTTGATTGCATACAAAACTTGCCTACCTTGATTATTTAAACAGGCTTATAAACTTCAAACGAATACTGCTCCATTAATAACAAAAATAGCCAAAATGTGCAAATGACAAAATATGCAGAAAACATTTTTGTCTACAAAGTCCGCTACTTATCTCAGATTGATAATTGCATCGAAATTTTGAAAGTACTCACTCGTTCAATTTTTAGATGACTGGGAGGTGCTTTAAGCGGGTAAGTTGAATTCGTATCTACACAGGGTGTTCTATTTCGATAGTCTCTCCTTCATACCACAGGTAGAGCAATACAAGTTGAACTCATGTAGCATGAACTGCATATCGTAAACATTCCAGGAACTGTGCTACAAGCATTTGAATTTTTCATCTTCAAAAAATTTGGAGTCATTTTCAAAAACTTCCAACGCAGAGTGGACTCACGTAGGATGGACTGCCTAACCAAAACATTCTAGGGACTGTGTTTTGGGTACTTGAATTTTTTATCTCCAAAGAATTTGGAGCAATAGTACTTTCAGTAAAAAAATTAGGGGCATAGGTGATATTGTTCTTGAAATAAAATGAATTAAATCTGAAAAAATGTTTAAAAATTTTTGTTTATAACTTTTTAAAAAACTCTTTCAAGTACTGAAGTTGAAATTTTTTTTGAAGAAACAGGGTACCTCCCCCCCCCCAACAGAAATGAATTTTCCTCAACTTGTTTAGATATGTTGGAGAAAAAAATACTTTGTTAAAATTTTTTTCCTTTTTTTCAGAAAGAAATTTTCCATGGAAATAGAAATTCTAATAAAAAGCAAAAAGCTCTTTTTATCAAAATATTAAGTTATTTTGTAGAAAATATACCAATATCGAGTAAATGTTTTAATAAAGGAACGTGTTCATTTTTCATGGAAATTTTTTTTGAAAAAAGGGGAAAATTTTCAACAAAACAATTTGTTTTTAGAAAATGTAAACAAGTTGGAGAAAATTTTATAATGCCGACTGGTGGAGATATCCTGTTACTTCAAGAAAAATTTCCTATTGAGTATTTGAAAGAGCTTTATAAAAAGTTATGAAAAAAAATTTTCAAAATGTTCAAACATTTTTTTACACCTTATTTTTTACCTGAAGTACTATATTACATCTGCCAAATTTAGGTGTAAACTAAACATCACTCCCATTTATAGTTTTGAAATTGGGATTTTTTGAAAATTGCTTCAAATTTTTTTAAAATGAAAAATTTAATTCCCAGCAGCACAGCGCCTGGAATTTTTTGGATAGGTAGTCCATGCTACAAAAATTCAACTTGTGTTGCTCTACTTGTGTTATGAAGGAGGTACTATCGAAACCGGAACGCCCTATATGTATCTATGCTAATACATATCTCGATTTACATGACTCCTGCGGCAGATTAGATTTTTTTTCATTTCTTAGATAACCATAATGGATAGAGTTCCAGTAAGAACAAAGGCTTCCTTATAAGAAATTCAATTTTCTTTGACAAAAACATAAAATCCAATACACGTTTTAAAAAATGAGCAAAAATTTTGGCATATTTTCTCTCAAATAAGAATGTGTTACAAAAACTGGACCATTTATAGAGTAACAACTAGCTCATTAAGGAATTTAAACATGAGAGAAATTGTCACAAAAATTTCGAACTTTCTTGCTCGATAAAAACAACACGAACGTATGCAAAAATCAACTCTGCAGTTGGTTAATTTGTATTTGGAATCTCGTTCTATTACGTTTTTATTTTATTTTTTTTAAATAAAAAAGTCGGGGTAACCCAACCCAAATGTATACACAAAATGGAAGGAAAAAATCTCTTCGTTAAGTACCGCGAAACTGCAACACGACGTCGAATAAGAGGAAAAAATGTAATAGAATTACGATTCAGAGAATAGTGAAAAAAAAACACACACATACTGAATAGAAAATAACGTAAAAACGTCTCGTCGCTTAGCGTTCATGTCTAAGAGAGTTTATTTTTTCACAGGTTCAATGCGACGCTAAAATGAAAAAGGTGAGCGAATGAAAAAAATCATTATTGACAGAATAAAAACGGAGCAGATTTTTACGAATACATAATATACCATTTCGAAGCGAGAGCGACAACACTACGAGTCACACGGTTAAAAAAGTGAGGTTTTATTCTCCCTGCGCATTGGTAGTAGGCATAGACAGGCAGGTAGGTAGGCATTTTTTTATATAGATTTTTCTTTATATTCGTGTCTTTGAAATTTTCACTAAATGGATTTTGATATTGTTGGAAAAGAAGTCGATTTTGTGGGTGTTTTATCACCTATTAGCCAATTTTTCTAGCTGATTTTCACCACTAAATTAGCTTAAAGCATTTTCAAACAGATTTTATACGAATTGGGTACATAAAAAAAACAAAATCTCCGTGTCTATTATAAAGATACTTGTAATTATAAACGCACGTGAAATGTATTGAAATTCGATTTTTCAAAGAAGACAAGTTTCAAAAAAGAGGTATAAAATTTACTGAAAATTTCAAATAACATGAAAAAATATCATCTTAGTCACTAGATTTGGTACACGTTCCGTTCGATACGCAATAAAGATTATCACGATAAGATGAAATACAAGAGCGAAGACTTTGGCACGGAAAAATTGGTTTTATAACGAATAGCAAATAACTCGAGACACTCGAATACGAAATATTTGCCGAAGAATCGAATTATTTTTTTTTTTACATTTTTCTTCACGAAAATCCGTCGCTTTTCAGCGTTGTTGTTTTTGAAAGTAAAAATGAAAAGAATCATAAAATTTCAAAACGAGAGTGAGAAGAACCTTTCGCACTATCCCTTTGTAAAAGAAAACCGTCTTTTTATGAGTATTTTAATATAAACAAAAAACCAACACCACCTTACGCATTTACATCTAAAGGCGCTGAAAAGTAGATGACGACAAATAGGTATTTGGTGCTTTCTTCACATAGCTCGGTGATTTCGAACGTTTATCAATAAAAACTAGTAAAAAAAATAAAACGATTGAACTCATCTGACGAAGGAATGGTCAGAAGTGTCCATCGCAAACTGCACCAATGGTTATCCATCATGTAGTATTCCAGGCGACTACATACGTACCATAATTTTTAAAGAAATGTGGCGTGTACGTAGGCGCCTGGAATACTACATGATGGACAACCCCTCGTGAGACATGTACATAATATTGAAGAAATTTCAAGCAAGTAGCCAAATTTCAAGTTTATTTATTGTAATAAATTTTTTCAATGAACTTAATTATTTTTAAATTGGCCAAATTCGAACGAGATTGTGCGAAAGATGAATATGTAAACAAAAAACTATGATTCAAGTTACCGGTGCTGAAGGGTAAATGAAACAACCATAAGTGAATGTGCTTCTCCTTAGCTTAAAGATGCTATTTTTCACACTGATTTTTCCGGACGAAAATGAAAAATGTTGAAATAAAGATGCCCAAAGTGAAAAGAACATTTCAAACTATTTTTCTTGATCTATTTACCTTTATAATTGGACCATTCCTTCAGTAGTTATACAAATCATGATAGGATTTCACAACCCCAGATGGAGCCCGTGATCGTTAACGTTGGAAAAGTGGGGCCAATAAAAAAAATCTATGAAATCATATCTTATGTTTATCATTTTTCCTTACACCTTGAGATGTAAATTTTTAGACCAAGATCTGAAAGGCCATTACTCTGTTGTAAGCGATGAATCTACAGTTTTCGAAAGCATTACTTATATCCAACTTATGTACAGTTACCGTTGTTTTGTTTTTGATTGGGCACCAATACACGCAAATGTGAGTTTGCTTGCGGCACGCATTAGTATACCATGCATATGAATCAGCCGTTCGAAATTGGTCAATTATTCAATTAATAATATTCGTAGCAAAGTAATCTACAAAAATTGGCAATAAAATCAATCCACTTGGAGTATCAATTCGGAAATCCTTACGCGAGAAAAAGCGATCGCAAGTTTTACTCTAGCGAATTCGATTCTATTCGTAAAATGAAATTACACAGATTGAAAATAAAGGATAGAAAATTTCAAAGCACGAATTGAATTTTTAACGTCACCAATATAGGTAGGTGGATGCACAATGTACACATTTGTATTCGTATTCTATCGACGTGAAATAATAGCTAGTAATTTTCTTTCGCAATTGTGAAAGCATAACGTTGATGAAAATTATATAGATGAAGCTAGTACCTTTGTATCATACAAATATGTAGAAAGTATACGATATTATGGTACGTTTATTTACAGTAAATGGATAATTTTCATTTTTCCAAGTAATATTGCAAATGCTTTTTCTACGTATAATTTCAAAATAAAATAAAAAAAAAAAAAGCATCGGTTTGCGATACTTTTTTATCCAGATTTTCGTGACCAATTACAATCATGAGATTTTATGGTAGGAAAGGTTCAACGAAGCGAAAAAGTCGAGACCCCCAAAAAGTACATCCAGGGTCTCTACTGAATGTACATTCCTAATTTCAAGATCATAGCTCAATTTGCAGCCGAGTTATGCGAGGAAAAAATTTGAAAAAGAAGAAAAAATGACCAAAGAACCACATATTTGGGGCTGTGAGGGAGTGAAATGGGCCTGAAAAGTCGAGAGATCCCAAAAAGGCACATCTAGGACTGTGCTAAATATACACACCAAATTTCAGTTTCCAAACTCAATTTAAAGGGGAGTTATGTGTGGAACAAACTCAAAAAAATGAGAAAAGTGAGAAAAAACGACCATGGAACCACTTTTTTGAAGCTGAAATGGGTATCATGGAGCTAAAATGTCGGAACCCTCAAAAGGTGATCCAGGGCCCCAACTAAATGTACATACCAAATTTCAACTTCCTAGCTCAATTTGGTTGGGAGATAGGGGAGGAACGACCGTTTTTCAAGGTCGAAAAAAGGAGTACCACTCATATCTCCCCTCCTAATTGACCTAGGAGGTTGATTTTTGAATATGTTAAACAACTTTAGGTTCTCTAACGATTGGCTTAAAAAGGAACAATTTTTGCGTTTTTGGTCCCTCATTACCCCTCTCCCAGATTGTGACACAATCGAATTTTGACCCAATGTCATCCATACTCGTATATATCTAATCCATCGCCAAACTGAGCAGGTAACCGAATTGAAGCGATTTTGGTCAATATTGAGCAAAGTAAATAATTTTAGTGTTATTCCAGAGTATCTTGCCAACTCAAAAGCTCAAAAATAATAACTTGATACCAACACATATTCCAAGATAAAATATCGACGATCTTGCGCTAGCTAATTTAAATAAAATATATTATAAAATTACCTCAACCGTATCAAACGCCAGGAACGGATCCGGAGTATAAATTTTGAAAATTTCACTTCATTGCAATTAAGATGATAGACGAAGTTGGTATTTACGTATTTGCGTAGTAAATTATGCAGCATACACCTTCACAGCGGTGTAATAGGTATACCCCTAAGTACGTACAACGATGGTATATTGTAGACAGTACTACCGAAGAATAAGGAAAAGAGAAGATGCTATTAGGCTTACGTATATATGGCGGAACAACACGCGAACGTAGATTACTCCCCCGGGGAAGTGGCAAATATATACGATCTGTCAATCCGTATGAAAAGTTTGTGAATATAGCAGTGCGTGTAGATGTAGATACAGTAAGTATACCTTTACTTATACGTTATACGAACATCTAAAATGCGAGTCGTAGATCTACCACGATACAGGCATACTACATAGAAGCATGGAGGCATGATGCTTAGGTACCAGCTACGCATCTACCCACATTTTTTCTTATAATATTAATGCAAAGGTGTTTTAAGGAAAGATAATGCTAAAAAAACTTAATGCAATTGAAAAATCACCCTTTACGTTCATACAATGAAGCTTTTGATCGACTAAAGTAAAAAAACCATACGGATTCATTCATCAACATCAGTAAATAGGTATGAGGTACTGATTAACCTATATATTTTTCATTTCGTTACAACTTGATTATCAATAAAATTTAACCACACACGAATATAAAAATCTTACCTGGAGATAACTGTTCAACAGCATCCAAGGCCCATGAAGCCGACACCAATAGAAGAAAAATGATCTGCGACATGATGATGAACCTGGAAAAATTTTCCATCATTATTTACAACTCTAAAAGGAACATTATTTATACATAACAACAGTGAGATTAATCAAAGCTATTTATTATCAGAATAATTTCATAATATCAACTTCAAACTTTAGAACACACTTAAACATCTAGAAAATTCGTTGTAGATGATTTCGAGTGCTTCCAACCTGAATAATTCACCAGTTACAAAACTTTTCAGTAAAATAAAAAATATAACAATCAATGTTTATTCAATTTTTCAACACGTACCGAAACAGGTGAACAAGTATGTACAGCACCTAGAAAAATACTCTGACCTTGAAAATTAACCCCGATAAACTAATGAATCAATTAAAAAAAAAATAATTTTTACGATAGTAATATATAGTTCAGTTTTTTTTTGCAAGAATCCGTGTCTAATACAGCGATGAAACACCAAGAAATAATGTTGGAAAAAGGGTGAAAATTAACGAAAAATCGTTAAAAGTCTTTGAAGATTGATTAAAAGTAACGAAATAATCTTGAAAAATGAGTGAAAATTGATCAAGAATCGTTAAAAATCATTGAAAATTGGGAAACAATTTGACAAAATCGGGTTTCAAATACAGAAAATTAACCTAAATTGTGGAAAAATTATGAGAAATCATCGAAAATTGGGTAAAAAATTTACAAAACCTAGTGAAAATTGACCAAAAATGAGTTAAAAAAGCGAAAAAAATGTTGAATACCAGTAAAATTTACTAAAAATTTCAGATAATCATGAAAAATTGGGAAAATATTTGACAAAAATTAGTTTAAAATGCAAAAAACTGACCTAAAATACGAAAAAATCGTTAAGAAATCATCGAAAACTGGATAAAAAATTGACAAGAAGAAGTGAAAATTGACCGAAAATCGTTAAATTTTATTAAAAATTGCGTAAAAAATGAATAAAAATCAGTTAGAAATGCAAAAAATTTTCCAAAAATACTAAAAACTCATTGAAAATTATTGAAAATTTAGTAAAAATTTGGCAAAAAAAAAAAAAAATAAAATGACTGAAAATTGATCAAAACTACGAAAAATTCTGCTTCTTCAATGCATTTTTGTTAAATTTTTACCGTATTTTTAATCATTTCTAACATTTTTTCTAGATTTTTGATCATTTTTACTCAATTTTCAGAGATTTATAACAATTTTTGGTCAATTTTCACCTATATTTCAAAATTTTTTCGTGATTTTTCATCAGTTTTCTACATTTTTAAGTCATTTCTGTCAATTTTTTACCCTATTTTCAAAGGTTTTTAATGATTTTTGGCCAATTTTCGTATATTTTTGTCAATATTTTACCTAATTTTCGATTATTTTGAATGATCATTTTCATGTTTTTGATCTATTTTTTTTTTATTTTTTCATGATTTTTGATCAATCTTCTGCGTTTTATTACCACATTTTTGTCAAATTTTTACCTATTTTTCGATGATTTTTTTCACATTTTAAATGAATTCTCACGTATCTTGCAACATTTTTACGCAACTCTCGATCAATTTTCTGCATTTTCAACCAATTTTCGCCAAATTTTTACCCAATTTTCTGCAATTTTTCCAAATTTTTTCGCAACTTTAGACCAGTTTTCTGAATTTTTCTACAAATTTCTGTCAATTTTTTACCCAATTTTCGATGATTTTTTACAAAAATTTGAATAATTTCAAACGATTTATTTTATTTATTTTTATTTTTAGCCTTGAGAAATTTTCAATCTATTTTTACAAACTTGCGTGAGTGGTGGTAGTCTTGGACTATGCCAAAATGTGCGTTGAACAGCTTCAAAATCAAATCGAGTTTTCTGCACGGAATTTGAGGAAGGCAATTCTACGAACATTCTATTTTATGTATCGAATACCTAGGTACGAAGTGATATTTTTTCAGATCCGCGTAAACTTCAAAAAATACTCTAGTTTCCAAGTAAACCGGTTTCAATCTAGAAACTAAAAATAATTTTTGAAAATATCGGTATACAGGGATTATTTGGAGCGATAATTTTTGCACAATTTCTACATAGGGTTTTTTTCACAAAAAAAAATCTATTCAACTTGAATTCAACTGGATTTTTTGAAACCGGTTCATTAATGCCAACTCTTGGGATAAAATTCGAATTCACCAGCTAAAAAAATGATAAGAAGTACGCAAATTTTTATCAAACTTGATAAAATTCATCGAATAAAACCGGTTCATGAAGAAACTGATTTATTCTAGAATTTTTAACAATCAGATTCGCTTTCAAACTGTTCAAAAAGTAGACAAATACCTATGTCAATTTTTACGAAAATCGAACTAATTTCTAGAAACAAACCGGGTTACGGGTTTGGATGAATTCCTTTCGAAACTAATAAAAATGTTGGTTCATTTGAAAAGGGTTTCAGGATAAAATTTGAATTCAGTGCAACAAAAAACAAAAATGGAACAATATTTATCAAACTTGACCGGTTTTTCTTTTAAACTATTTCACTTCCGAAAATTTTCCCAGTTAAAATTGTTTTTGGATCCTTAAGAAAAACAATAGCAAGGTAATTTTCACGAGCATCTGAGACCATATACTTGTTTTAATTATTTTGTTCGAATACGTGTTCGTCGTGCTTTTTATTCAACCATTCTAAAATATATTCTGCACCAATAATTTCAAAATAACTAAACCTAGCATAGCAATTTCATAGATATATTTATTCTTAGTCGTGCTGAAAACTAAAATAATTCATCTACCAAGATATACGAGAAAAAACACGTGTACATCTACACATTATGTATCCCTCGTTTCGGGCATTGGTTTATGTACATACATCATGTGATGAAAATTTACGTTATACAGTGTGGAACGCGATAAGGTCCCTGTACACGTATTTATATTTGTTAATAATTGAAAAATATAATAAAAAAAAAAAAAAAAAAAAAAAAAAAAAAAAAAAAAAAAAAAAAACACCCAACACATACATATATATACAACTATGTACGATATATACGTGTAAATGACATGGAAAATGGATTTTTTCTAGTAATAAAACATACACGATACGAGTATATACGATAATAAATTATACGAGAATGTGGGAAAAAAAAAATCAATTACAAACTGCGAAGTTATTTCTCTAGGGAAATTGGTGTTGGAAAATAACATTTTTTTTTTTTTCAGTTATTATTGCGATTTTTTAATTAATTATTTTTCAAAGCAGAATTTACAAGGATAGGAGCAGTACCTATGGCGGATGATTTGTTGAGATTTAATCCCTTTTGATGGTCTATGCAAAGAGATACAGTAATCTATTTCACGTAGATACGACGAATAAATAGGTACACGTATAGCTAAAGGTAGTACTAATTTTACACGAAAAGTACCAATAAAAAGTGCGTATAATGATTAAATAAATTATTCGTCGAGTTGGTGAAAGTTAAACTGGCTAAACTTTTAGGGACCTACACATAGCATAGTGATTAGTTTAAAGAGCTGCAGAGTCCTGCGTGCGAACTTATATAGAGAAGAGAAAATTTATGCGTTCTAGTCCTCTGATCCTTAAATACAGTACGTTGAGAAAATAGTAGTAGACTACTGTAGCAGAATACAATTAACGCTATCCCCTTATCACGTTATCAAATTATCTACGTATATACATAGACTTACACGCAGCAACGAATAACGGATACCAATTGGTATGGTATAAGCGCCGAAGAGTTTATTCGCCCAAAATATACTGAACACGTATCTCGTACACTAAGTCGCCAAATAAACAAGCTTATGTAGTTATATAGAATGTATATAAGGATCGGTTTTAAAGCGAGCGTATCGGGGAAATAAAGACGAAGGTTAATTAAGTACACTACGTTGAAAATAGTACCGAACCAACAGGAAGATGGCAAAAGAGCAAACGGCCCGGCCCGGCGCACCGTTTAGTATCATCTTAAAAGCAAACTAGCTACAAAGTTTATACAGGATATAATATGGTATAGTATCCAGACTATATACATATTACATACATAAGAGGCGGTGAAAACTCGTCGATGCGATGGTCGGAAATGGTATATAGTATTTTGAGCGCTTCGTATATACCATATCGTACCGGGTGGTCCTTCGCGTCATAATTCACCACGCGAATATGTTGTGCACTGTAGGACCCCCCCTTGAGAAAATACGAGACTGGGATTAGAAATTGGCCGAATTGAAAAGCGAATTTTCCACCATCACCAGTCAACGACGCTGAAGAGAAGTTCGCTTACACCATCGTAAACAATTAAACGAAAGTTTGAAGAGCTTAAGAAACGTCTTAGTAACGGTAACAATTTCCAGATTACCGTTCAAATTCTCCACTCAATATAGGTATAGTAAAGAAATGCCCAGGCCTACTACGCGCGTTATACACTTTATGTATTGTACATGTACAGGGTGTTAGAAGAGTGAAATTATGAGATATCAAATACATTGGTACTACTTGAAGATATTAATTTTATCGTGCAAATCACCTGTACAAATGGAAATTGTTTTTGAAAAGTACGATTGAATAAGTTATCTTCTCTCATTCTAATATGTTTTCTACAAAAGTTGCACCAGGTCAATTTTCCCTGTTGTACAACACAAGCGGAGCATTAATTGCCTATAAAATTACATTGTGTTTTGCTCTGCCATGAGTAAGTGAGTTTTTCATACTTCCACTCATCACTGAAACAGTTTTTTTCCGTATTACACTTATTGTTCAGTATTCAAGGCTGAACATCGTGCATAATTATAACGATACCAAGAATTGCGAATTTTTTTCGGTAGTATAATCAGTTCGCAGAAAATTACAAATATTTTTACAAATTACTCTTCAAGAAAAACTTCTCTGAAATTTTTCGTAACTCATCAGTAAATAAATTGTCAATGGAACCAATCAAATCTTTGTTTTAATCTAAGCAATTTTCATCACCATTCGAAAACCATAAAAATACTTGCCCTTCGTCCCATAGAAACGTCACACATCCACTGATCAAGAAATCTTTCTACATTAATTTCAATTGTGCCTGAACAAGTTTAATAAAATCTGTTTTTGCGGCGAACCGAGTAGGCAATTAATTTAACATGTATACTACTGCTTCGGTAGAATGATCATCGTGTTAGGTAAATACATATTTTTGGTTTCATGCAGATTAAAATTTAAACAATAGATTGGTCAAAGAATAGGCTTTCAAATTTTCCTAATTTAGGGCGAGAGGGGTAAAGGAGAATATAATGAAAAAATTGGTAAAACAACGCTGAATAAACGTGGTAAAAATTTGAAATCTCTGACTTGACTCGTGACTCCACCCAAATTGGTTTGAAATTATTTCAAAATTTACCAAGCAATCAAATAAATTATTTCATTCTTTTGAATTTTTCGGTAAAAAAGAATCAGTGAAACATGTAAAAACAAAATAAAATTATCACAATTTTTTTTCTTTTCAGGTGGTACAAATCATGTGAAAAAATGTTTAAAAAATGTATTTTGAATTATTTTCATACACGCCCAGTACAATAAAAATTTAAAAAAAAAAAAAAAAAAAAAAAAAAGAAGAAAAAAAAAAAAAAAAAAATTAAAAAAAAAAAAAAAAAAAAAAAAGATGATGATGAAATGAAAATACAAAATACCCTTATTTATTATGCAATAAAAAGGATATTTTTTTCAGTTTCAGCTCCAAAAAATTCAAAATATACGACATGTTTATACCGAGATTTTATGCTTCCCAAAAAGTAAAAAAAATTTTCAAAAACACTTTTCGCCTTATTTTCTATGTAATATTGTCAATGAACACCAGTCTATTACGGTCTGTCAACTTACGACGGATTAGCGAGGGGGGGGGGGGTTTACCAACAAAATCCATTTTGGGGTCCTAGGAGACCATTACCACCATTTTTGGCCAGGTTAAATTTTTTTTTTTCAAAACTAAAAATCATTTGCTCAGCTTGATACCGACCACAATCGATCAAGTTTGGGAAATAGGCTTAGATTGACAGTGAATTTGGTATTCTGGAGTACGATTGACCTCAATTCAAAATTCAGTTATGCCCAGATTTGGGGAGGGGTGCTGAGGGGCTAAAATCGCAAAAAATATTAATTTTAGAGCTAATCAATATGCCATCCAAATTAGTACAACACATCCAAAAATCAGCTTCCTGGGAACCTTTCAAAGGTATCACCCTGAGGGATTCCCTGGATTTTAAGGAAAATAGGTATACTATGCGCAACGCATTCCTTT
>FIZR01015784.1:0-15746 GCA_900060175.1 Ferrisia virgata
GTTTTTCCATATAGTAGACACCAAGATATGCAATTTTCTTTATAACAATAGAAAACAAATAGAAATCTGAAAGGGACGGGACGTTCCTATTAAAATTAAGAGCTCATACGTGGAGAGAATTTTTTTTGAGGTGTCTACCAACCAGTTTTTCAGGGTACCAAGTGAAAAAACAAAGAATCGTCTTTTTTGACCCACCCTAGTAGATACGGAACCTCAAAAATTTAAGCGAAAAGTTTTCACATCATAGGTAACATTTTAGGCCACTTTCCAAAAAAAAAAAAAATTGCAAGGACCTGATTTCCCCGTTCTCACCAGAGAGGAAATCCTTTTGGCTGAATGTAAGATATTTGAGCACCCTGCTTCTTATTTCGCTTGTGGCTCAACGCAATACGAATACTGACAGAAAAATCAAGTCATTAATAATATGGTACGACTCTATGAGTGTAATATACACGATAGTCTCGTTTCAGTATCTTTCTTTGCAATGTAAATCAATCATCGACAGTCGACATCACCTTATAATATTCTCGGACGTGTAAAAGTGCAATCGGAGCACCATCAGCGCATTACGACGAGTTTATCAATTTAATTTGAGAGAATACGTAAATGTTATAATACGTGGGAGGAAATATGAACTTTTTCTGCTTAATCGAATAAATACGCGACGAGGACTCGCATGCTTCTAAAAATACAGAATTACATATTCGTGGAAAACTTCGCCTCGTATCAAAATTCACGAACACGAGCCATGAAATCCTTCTCGAGCGAGTGAGTTACTGCTCCAAGAATCATAAACTACCAAATATTTTCCGAAGAATTACGTCTTTCGTTTATTTTCCATCCAGCAAGCAGCAGAATAAACAAAAACGCAGCCAGTCTGATATATTTATGTACTTCTAAGAAGCTATTTGAAAATTTCAATACGTAAATGAATTTTTTTTTCGCGCTCATATTCGCTACCTCATTGCACAATATGATGAGAACATTATTAACGTATACGTACGCTTGGTGTGTAGTGTGCATATACAACCAACCCTGTGCTACTCATTCTCCAACTCCGTATATAAAGTTGAAATCGTTAAGAAAAAAGCCATCACGTATATAAAGTTTATTAAGAACGATAACACCATGAATTCTAAAAATCTTTCCGCATTATTGCTTCATATATATACAAAGTAAATCGAGTATATACGATGCTTGTATGTAAGTAAATTTTAATGGAAATGCATTTCCCATTATTCTTCGCTTCATAAATGTACGAAAAAAATAATAATAAAAAACTTGGTCAATATCTCAATACACGTAGATGCGGAATTTCCTCTTCAAGCAGCAGACTTTGCGTATGTTATCCATTTATTGAAAAAAAAAATTAATCAATTTCCGAGTATCGAAACATCGTATAATATAGGCCGACGTATAACCTGGAATTACGATTGGATAATCAAACTGATGGTAAACTGCATCTGTGATTGATTATCGTATATCCGCTCAATGCAATTCGTAACTAAAAAAACAAATGAGTAATTTATTTTCTTATTTTGATAAATCATTAAAGGATAATTTCAACCAAAATTCTAACTTACACGAGAAAATTGCTTTAATGTAAGAATTTATTTTTTAACGCATTCCCAGGTTACGTGAATTTTCGATGAGTAAATTGTTCAGATATGTCTTGCTTGGACCACATTTCAAACATTCCTTCATAATCAGGCATATGGCGAGGGTAAGAGAGCACCTCCCCCCCCCCCCGAAATCCTCTGAAACATGTTTTTTCCTAAAGCGGACATCCTAGGGAACGTGTTAAGCCATGTTAGCCAAAATCAAAGTCGGATGAACTTACAAAATGGAGGCCATTTTGATTGGCAGGTTGGCCGAAATTTCATATTTACGCATATAACTCGAAAACCGTAAGACTTACGATAAAAATTTATAGCACCAAAAATGTTGCCCATAAAATTTAAAATATTTTGATGGATTTCAACGCATTTGAAACGATTCCGTTTGTGAGATAATCGCGCGTGAAGTTGCGCGCAGTCACAATTTCTAGCTGATATACGCTTATTGTAGGTAATTTTCTACTCTCGTGGCCTATAAGTGAGAAAAAAATCCGCTTACCCGCTTGCCAATCCTGTGGAACATGATTTTTCTGTAAGGACACATCCTAAGAAGTATTTTAAGCCGAATTTTTTATTATTATTATGTAAATTTTGAAATTTTAAATAAAAAAGAAATGGGGTAAGGGTCAAATCAGAGACCCATAACTTTTACCACGTTCATTCGACGTCATTTCGCAATTATTTTTCCACACCCCTGCAACTTTCGAAAAAAAAAGAAAAAAATTGAAAGGCCCTAGCAGGTACAGGTGTACCCTGAGTGAGGTAAAATTGTGATTTTGAAAAGTGATAAAATTTCTTGTATGAAAAGAGAAGGGAGAAGAACTCATTTTCTAATAAAATTTTGATTGCGGATGAAAAAAGTACAGTCAGGTAGAAATTATGGACAATTTTTTGTTGAATTTTTTGAGAAAAGTTTCATTTATATTGGCAATGTAGAGAAAACTTACAATCACTGTATAACTTTATCTAAGCCACTGTTTTGAAAAATGATTAGTTTTTATGATAAATGCTCAAATCCACTGCACCCAGTGGACCGTATGAATTGTAATTTGTATGTTAGAACAAAAGTAATAAATAAATATCATTTGTGAAGTGGAATGGCCGCCATTTTGAAAGTTTAGCCAATTTTCATGCTTGGTAACATGGCTTGAAATGTTCTTTAGGATGTGCCCTCGTAGTAAAATTATCTTCGCCAGGATTTGTAGAAGGTGGCGGATTTTTTTTCATCGATGAACCAACTGAGTAAAAAGTTAGGTACTAATGGTAAGTGTTTATCAGGTAAATCGCGAATATCATGGTCCAACGCGTATAAGGAGATGACGAAAAGGTCGCAAAAGATATAAGCAACATTTTTTGTCCAATTAAAATGTTTCGTAAGTCACATGGTTTTAGATTTGAACACTCGAATGAGAAATTTCAACTCATTTGCGAATTAAAATGGCCGCCATTTTGAAAGTTTAGCCAGCTTCGATTTCGATTAACATGGCTTAAAATGTTCCCTAGGATGTCAGCTTCAGAAAAAAACATATAACAAATGATCGGCGGGGGGAGGGGTACTCTATTAAGTAAATATTTTGTTACAAACTTCCCATAAAAATTGATCCACAGATAATTTAAATCAATATAGACGCTTGGCTAACAAAATCGAAAAAAAGTAATGCTTTACCCTTACCAAAACCCAAATCCAAACTGAAAACGGTATTACAAAATGACCAAAAAAAAAAAAAAGCTATACAAAATGAACACCATTCTTTTACACGAATTTGTTTTTTGAAACTCGTACTTTTTTGCAAAAACTGCTTGGTTGCCCAAAGTAAAAAAAAAAAAACTAGTTTTATTTCAATTTAAAACCCTATAAATTTATTGAAACAAAAAACGTTTCGGTTAACAGAAGCGTATTATTAGATAAGAAAATTTATATTGAAAAAATTATCATCGTTGAATACTACCATTTTGATAATTCTATAAAAACTGAAGACTCTGATGCAAAAATTAATCACCATGAAACACGCACGAACTGGTCGCAATTCCATATCTGTATTTGTTATCTGATCATTATTTCCTCCAACAGCATCCAAATAATTCGCAAAAAATTAAGATACTAACGCTACACACGTCAGTACGATTATTACTCATGCTTTGAACTACATTTTCCAGTGAAAAAACATCGCGATATTTGTATTTGAAGAAAAATTTTTCAAGACGATGCGATTACGAAGAAATTTACCGACTACGTACTTGACATTGTAGTTTGACAATTTTGTTTTTTCTTTTTTCTTTTTATTCGTGGTATTATGTCTACCTAACCTACTCGGTCTCAAAAATACGACCGAAGAGTTGGAAAACAACAATCAATTATGTGTACTTTTGCGTTTCTGACAGTTGCTTCGTACTGGTGAAATTTTTTTTTCGCCATGTTGGCGAATATTTTAACAAGATGTAAAAATTGTTCGAGAATTATTTTTCTAAAAAAATAACGACGATGAATTGAGGATTTTCGCGTAAATTTATCTGTTTTTTTGGTTAAAAATCTTGAGGAGAATACAGTTTGTCGTGGCGAAAATTATCATTCAAACACGTTAATTTTTTTGAAATAAAATTCAACGATGAAAAAAAAATGGTCAAAAGACAATTTGAACGAAATTTCAAGAATCATAAAATATTTTAAACATTTTAAAAATCATTTCTTTCAATCCAATCTAATGCTGTGAAGTATAAATAAAATAATGGATCATATAGCCATTATCAAGTCATCACATCTGAGAAGCTACTAGAAACATCATCTTGAATGGATGACTTTTCATAACACTACCCACATATTCCAAACCCCCCGTTAAATGAAAAAGTAACTCTTAACACCAACTAAAGAGATCGTATTTCATCGAAAATTTAACAAATTATACCTACTAATTTATTTACATGTGCACGTAAATTTATGAGATAATTTTTTAATTGATTAATGAGCCGGTGCGAATAGTAACAAGAACACATGGCACCTACTTAACAACATATCCATGCCTAATTAACGAATTCATTAAACCTGAAACAATGAAACGCTTAGTTTCATAGCAGATGCAATTCAAATTCGTTAGGTGCCTTTATTTCTGCGATAACATTGTTCCCTGCAACAAGTTAGACAATATTTTTTCGAAAAATTGAATAAAGAAAAAAATTTGAATGGAGATTGGAAAATCGATGATTTTTCGCATTTGAACTTTTTTCCTACCAAGCAATGTAGGGGTAGTATGACTTGAAAGAGTTGAAAATCTCTTCACTTCCTAAGAAATATAGCTTCTATAGACAGTACCAAGTAGAAAATAAATTATGGCATAAAAAATGGTCTGTATTTAAAGCTCTACAGCTTTCCTTAATTTTTTCGAAAGGTTTGATTTTATTGAGAACCACTGGACCGGTTAAAAAATGTAAATCTTTTCTAATTGACTCTTTTCAGTCGGCATTTCTATGTTATTTGTGAATAAAAACCATCAGGATATTACGGTCAATGACCTGTAGTGGATGAAGAGGGGATATCAACAATATTCGTTTTGGGGGCCTAAAAGACCATTACAACCATTTTTGATCATGTCAGATATTCATTTTTATTTTTTATTTCATTTTTTCGATATCAACCAAAATCGATCAAATTTGATAAATATGTTTTGATATTCTGAAGTGGGGAAGATCTCGGATCAAAATTAAGTTCTACCGAAATTCGGCGGAGGAGGTGCTAAGAGCCTAAAATTGCAAAAATTATTCTCTTTGAACCAATCCATAGAGAATCTAAAGTTGTACAACACATCCAAAAATCAGGCTCCCAAGAGTATAGGTCGCGCATGTGCTTTTCGGTGACGTCGACTTTTTAGCCCCATATCAAGCCCCCCTCCCACCCGTTGGCCATTCCACAGATTAGGAATTCGCAATGCTTTTTTTTGAATTTGCATAGTTATGATATTTCACGAAAATGAGGCTGAAAAAGCGATGATTTTTTTTTTAAAGTTATAGGTAAACATTTGAAATTTATTTATAAAGTTATAAAGTTTTCTTTTACATTATTCAAAATATTTCACGAACCACTTCACCTTTATTTCTTATTTTTTTACAGGGAATTACATACGTTCCAATGAGGTGGAAATTAGACATTTTTAAAACTTTTGGATAAAATGTTAGAAAGGGTATTCCCTACTAACAAAGGCGAAATGACCTTGATCTCAAATTTTCCAAAATTTTCACAAAACGTTATTGGGTATCTCTAAAAAAAATTTTAGGGGCAAAAAATTTTCCCCCACCTCACACCTCTCCCTCGAAATATCATAAAAACGTTTTCTTTTTGGAAAAAGATTCTGTATTTACGTATATTCAACAAAAATCATGATTTTAATTCAAATGTTTAGAGGAATGATGGGTCTATCGACAAGAATATTTCTAAAATTTTCCATTCGTAAGGAGGGGAGGAATTGACAAAAGAGAACTTCGAACTGCTGCATCTGCTGACTTTAGGGGGAATCCTTTGAATACGATAATGAAATCAGATTCATTATTTTACCTCAATTAACACCTCATTTCGGGCATTGTTACAAGTGCAAAAATATGATGGTAGCTTTGCACTAAAGCAAGTTATTAATTGAGGTTAAATAGTGAAGCTGACTTTATTATCGTATTCAGAGGGTTCGATTTATGCGAAAACGTAAAAAACACCAACGTCACCAACCTAGATATTGCCCTAAAGTTAGGAGAGGGGGTGTCCCCGGGTCCAAAAAGGGGATCTTGAAAGTTCGGTGTAACTTTGCTATGATTTTATATCGAAACATATAGCAAATATATAAAATTCAAAACTCTCTCTTTATAAATTATTGTTTGGTATTAACATGAAAGTTGCCGCCTTACTTAAAATTGTCTCTTCTAAATAATATTGCAAATTTTTTGTCAACTTGAAAGTGGGTCAAAAAATTAGAAGGGGTGTGCTTTTCCACTAATTCCAACACGCTGAATACGAATCCGGCGTTTATTTTTCGCTCTAATTTCTTCGTTGCATTTTGATTCTTTACCCCAATGCGCCCGTGCCCACAATTCTGTAATTATGTTCCTCAACCAAAATTTTAATAACGAAATCTGATATAAAATTTTACGCTGAGCAACTTTATTTCTACTTATTTTTACCGTATTAGCCATTACATCAGAAAAAAAACGCATTTTTGAGCATTTTTTTAAGTTTTTAAAAAGGACTCAGGCCTAAAAAAAATTGAAAAAATTTCTAAAAATTATACCAATTAAAACGCATATTTCGGCAAAAAAATTCTATGTGCTCTTCTAGAGTCAGCAGTTGAAGCAATTCGAAGTTTTCTTTTGTCAAATTCTCCCTTCCTAGGGTGGGAAATTTTGGAAAAATTCGCGTCGATAGACCCATCATCCCTCTAAATATCTGAATTAAAATCATGATTTTCCTTAAATATGCGTAAATACAGAACCTTTTTTCAAAAAAAAAATGCCTTTTTGATATTTTGAGGTAGGAGGGTAAGATGGGGGAAAATTTTTAGACTATAAAATTTTTCAAAAAATACCCAACGATGTTTTGTGAAAATTTTGAAAAAATCTGAGATCAAGGACATTTTGCCATTGTTATCAGGTAATACCCGTTTTGAAAATGATCTCATATTTTTTGGAGAAAAAATTTAGATCCGTGCATCTTTGCCTTAGCAATGATTAGGATAGGCAAAATATTACACACGCGCCTAGCTTGAGTTGCTTTACTTGAGGTATAAAGGGAGCAGTATGGAGACGAAACACTCTGTACAAAGTGTTGAGAGAAAGCTAAAGCATATTTTTTTTCATAACAAACTCATATTAGGGGACTATGTTATGATTTGACTTACTAATAAAACACGTTAAATTGATTTTTCTGATTTTTTAAATCTTGAAACCAGTTTAGCAGTTTGTAATCGGGTATTAAAAATTCCCAAAAAATTTTTAAATAATAGTTTTGCAGCTTTACACACTGGTTCTTTTTCACCGCATAACTTTTTCCCTATCTAGCTCCGGAGAGGAGTTATTATTTCGAGAAGTGAGAGATAAGTTGACTTTTTCAAAATGTATTACCTCTACTGCCAGAAAAAAAATTTATCAGACAAAAAATGACTCACTATCTGAGCGTTTTAAATTTTTTTTTAATTTTGAAAAATTAATTTACTTTTTCTCAAAATCAGTTCCAGGCACATTTCATAACGAAAGGAAATTCGAAAAATTTTCAAGCATAGGTTACTAGAACTTAGAGCATTAAAACTAAGTCATTTGGTGCTTGAAATTTTTTTTCTATCGAGCAGTGAAAGGGTAAGGTTAAATTTCACTTCAATAACAATTGGCGGAACAAGAAATAATTATAACACCCACATTCGACAAATAAAAATATCAAATTAATATTTCAAGTATTTTACCTTCATACTATCACTTGAGTTTTCGTCTCTGATGAAAATATAATTCTTCAACAAATGAAACAAATCGTAATTCACAAATAAAAATGAATGACGAACTTGAAAATTTACACTTCGAGTTAAAATTTTTCAAATGACCCTGTTTGGCAATGTTTTTGCTAATTGATTGACACTATACAAACGCTACAAGGTATTATTACATAAAATATTCTCGAAATAAAATTATTTCATTTTATTTTTTCATTCATAAAATGGAGTAAGTTTCAAAATTACAAATACTACACATTTCAAGGGTAGGTATCTTCATTCATTAGAGATATTTATCCAATTGAAACTTCTTTAAAAGTTCGTACAATTTCTTGAAAAAAAAAATAAATAAATACTTCATACTAACTTTAACAAATGAAAAAATATTTTTCTCTTTTGGAAATATGCAACTTTGTAGAATTGTTTTCTGATCCTGCGTCCATCCGAATATCGTAGGAAGTATTTATACGTATTCAAGTGGAATTGTAATGCCATACCCTGAATAATGAAACATAAAGTTACCTATTTTGTTATCAAACGAATAAAAATATATAATTAGTTTGGAAAATCTTACAATTGAGCTTGAATCTGTAAAATCACATATCCAGTCAATATTGAGATAATCTAAAATGCAATCAAATAAAATTAGACTTTTTTTTTTTTTAAGTATGCCAACTACGTATTATATACAAAGTGTCTTTGTACAACACCTCAACAGGTCTTATTTTTTTCAATAATTTGCAATAAAAGAGGGAGGAAAACTCATAACACATTTAAACGTATAAATTTTCGACATTTACAGTCCCTCCAGAAGGACAATTTTTGAAAGTATTTATCGACGAGTATAAAGGTCGGGTATAGAACACGACGAAGCGAGCATTAGGTACATTTCCCATACCCTTAGAAAGATGAATCTTACCGATAAATAATGCTCGCAGCTAATCCGCATTAACGAGCCAGCTTTAAAAGTTAAATCACGAGGTAAATAATTCAAAGATAAATTTTTCAGCTGCAACAGAAACAAATTAATTTCAGTCGCCGTTGACGGGTTTCCCATCACAAATAAAAATAATCCAGTATTTACTTGGTAATCAATCGGATAAGCAGTCTCCAAAATAATCGTCTTGTGGATATCTTTAATACCATTTTTTATCTAAAAAATTAATTTCGTTTAAATTACAATGTTGTTTCGACGTTTGCAAAGTCTTGCGTTAAAAATAGATACTCATTTTTTTTTTTTCGCACAAAAATATTAATTTGATATCCTATGAGTTACCGATGTAATTCTTTATTTTTTACTCTCAAAAGACCTCAGGCTGTTCGTAAAATAGAAAACCCACAGACTTTTACATACTTCAAAGCTTATCTATGTATTTTGTCACGGCCACTTGGCTTCATTCGTAATTCCATTTCACCAAATAACTCCATCGAAGAATAAAATTTAAAAAAAAGAAAAATCAAGGTCACGAAACACTTAGAAGAAGCGATATTATTACATTTTATATTTCTTCGCTAAGTCTACAATTCTACAAACGTTTAAATATTTCAACGAAACAAAGTAAAATCGAATTTATCTTTTTTTTTTTTTTATGTGTGCATGTGTTGTACTACAGACCGATACCAAGTTGTATCACGACGTAAAATTGAAATTTTTTAACGCATTTTTTTTTTTGATACATCTAACCCCATACTATTCTTATCGCGTACAGCAACTAGAAAAGGTCTAACTTTTTAAAATATATTATGCATGAGTACATCGTATATGTCTGTACAATCGTACATGTTTACATATTACTTCATGGCTTATGCTAAACACGCAGCTGTAAACAAATTCGGACAATTTTTAAAATATCTTTATAAATCAGATGCTGAAAAATGGATACCTACCAATTTATTCGTAGGTACTCGTGTGTGCTTTATAGGTTAAAGAATTTGAAAAGGCACAACTATTCCGACAGAAAAATAAAAAACGGTTTTACAATCATCTCATCAGTATAAAAAGAAAATTTTTATGCATCTTTGTTTTACATTTTGTAATTTGCTGTTATGGATTGGCTAAAAAATTCAGATTTTTTCCTCCACTGGTTATTCATAATATTACCACTAAATTATGCCACCATAAAAATCCCGAACTGTACAATTTGAATAATTTAGTCAGTCTAGAGCCGATTAACAAATATTTTCCTAGGGGAAAGAATTGAACGTATATCAAATATTTTCAAGACAGGATAAAATGGTCTTCTAGAAGACCATTATGAAAAGGAAATTGTGTACGTATGGTCTCAGCGACTCAGCCTCACTATTAACCTTTATTTAGTCAAAAAACTGATTTCAACTCTAAAAGGACTACGGAGTCATGATGAAAATCGACTCTGACTCCCAACTTTCGACTTTGAAATCTAGTAAAGAAACTGACTCCAGACTGCGACATGACTCGGGAGAAATTCTCAAACTTCGACTCTTGACTCCAATAACTCACGAAAGAATGATTTTCTATGCCTACAAAATTTCTCTACTCAGCTCCGAAGCAAATTCCCACATTCAACTCTGACTTCAGACCCAATTTGACATTCGTCGACTCCAATTTCAACGGCAAGAAGACGATACTAAAATTGACTTCCAACTACAATTTAATTCCAAAGTCATGATAAGGAGTTGAGGACTGACTCTGGCTCCACTTTTGTGACTCTGGAGTCAACTGAAATACTTTGACATGAGTCCAAAGGAATTCTGAAACTTTGTCTCGTTTGACTCCATCTGACCCTAAAGTCAAGAATAACAAACATTCTTCAACTTTAAGGTCAACAAAAAATTCGGCTTCTACAACTGCTAAATTTATAATTAATTTCCGGAGCCCTTTTCAGCAGCTGTATATCGACTTCCACTTCGACTCCGGAGTCAATGTAAAATTCATTGCCTCGGATTCCAATTCGACTTCAGAGTCAGGCCAAAATCAAAGTCACTTTGAAATCTTTCTAGCTTTAAATCTTTTTTCAGAAACTCAAATATATAACCCGAGGGAAGCAAGGATGAAAATTTTGCAAAATTTTAATGATCAAAAAATGAGTATTTTGGCATATTTCTAAGCTCTAAATGCAGAATTTCAAAGTTTTTTGCACGTGTAAAAATAAACTTTTACGCACAAAAAAAAATCGTTCTTAGGAGGAAGGGAGTTGAACTTTGGAACCTCCCCACTCTCGCCCTTCGATGCAAGAAGGAAATATTTGCAACTTTTTTTGGAAAAAAATCTTTCAATTTTGAATTTTTTCCATTTGTATACATGATTTTGTGCCTCCTGAAAAACAAATGAAACGTGAAAACTTTTTTTGGGTTAAGTCGTCCACTAAGACACATTAATAACAAAAAATTTGAAAAAAGGAGAAAACATTTCATCGATATCTTCTATAAATTTTGAAATTTCTTACCCATTTTGGAGGTAAAGAAGAGTCAAATTACAGACCCCCATTAACGTCACTTTTCAACCTTTTGTCGCTCCCGCCCTCGCATCAAAGAGGAAAAATTGAAACTGAAATGTCACATTTGGAAAAGCAGTGTAAAAATAGACAAAAACCGAACAAAGCAAAAATTGCCTGCAAAATATGCAAAAAACAAAATCATATTCTATCCTCCCAAATCAGGTAGGACTTTTTAGCATAATTTGCTGCGTCAATTGTCAATGATAACCAGGCTATTGGCCTACGGTGGATGAGAGGGGGAGGGGAATATCAACAAAACTCCTTTCGGGGTCCTATAAAACCATTACAATAATTTCTGGCTATGTCAGATATTTATTTCTATTTGATTTTTGTCCCGAAACTAAAAATCATTTACTCAACTCGATACCGTCCAAAATCGATCAAATTTGGGAAATAGGCTTTGATATACTAGAGTGGGATTGACCTCGGGTCAAAATTCAGTTCTGTTCAAATTAAGGGGAGGGGGTGCTGAGAGACAAAAGTTGATTGATAGACGGTAACATATCCAAAAAGCAGTTTACTAGATCAATTAAGAGGTGACATATGAAGGGTTTTCCTTTTTATGACCTCGAAGAAGAGTTCTTCCTCCCTCATCTCTCTTCTAAATTAAGCTATAGGAAATTGAAATTTGGTATGTAGATTGATGGTCTGAACTTTTCAGCCTCATTATATCCCTTAAAAGCCATGAAAATGTAGTTTTCTGGTCGGTTTTTCTTATTCTCTAAGTTTATTCCTCACATATCACACCCCCCCCCCCTCCAAATTAGGCTAGGAAGTTAAAATTTGGTATATAAATTTAGTATTAGTCCTAGATGTGCCTTTTGGTGGTGCCGAATTTTTAGCCCTATTGCATCCCCTACCTTTGCCACTGATTAGGAAAAAATCATCGCTTCAATTCACATAATTATAATATTTCATGAAAATCAGACTGAAAAAGCATCGCGAAGAGATGCTTTTTTTTTACAATATGCACATGATGCGGGGTGTTTCGCAGCCAGCAACAAATATTTTTCCAAATCATGCAGCAACTCAATACACACTCAAGTGAATAATTTTCGCCAATCATTCGATTTAAAGAGGCAAAATTACACCTTTGAAAAAATTCGTTTTTTCATGATTTTATTATCACCTTTACCCACTCTCCCATCCTCTTTTAATTTGGTACTAAAGATTCAATTTACACATTATGTAGTACATTTTTCACATAACTTCTTGCGAAAAAAAAAAAAAAAAAAAAAAAACGGAAGCTTTCTCCCAATTTGATAATACGAAAAGGACAAGAAAAAAATCATATACCCATGCGATACAAACCTGTTTCGTACTACTTTCTCCAACAGTGAATAAAATCATCAAAAATGTAAACTTGAAAATAGTCCTACAAGTGAACAAAACAGCCACCTTTACTTCAGCCATTACAGGTAAATATGTAACTACGTCGTGTAGAAAACTCAACACATACGAAACGATAAAGATCAAAACACTAAATCCGTATTCGTACGGAATGATAGTGTAACATACGTTCAAAATAATTTTACGTATTTTTTTCAATTTTTTCAATGTTCTACCATTAGTTGGACTATAATCGCGTAAGTACGCTGGCCAACATCGATCATCGCTTCCATACACTAAGGAAATTTTCTTCACCAATAATATGCGTCTGAGTACAGTCCCGTGTAACTCTAGAATCACAATTACCACCCTCAAATATTCTAGAACCGGTACCAAAGCCCACAGTTCGAGAAAAATAATAGGAAAATAATCATACAAATGAGGTATTCGTAAAACGTATAAAATAAGCTCGTTAATCAGTATCGTCACAATAATACAGCAAAAGCCGAACATTTGCACGTAAAACGTTTCGCAACGAACGCGAATTCTCATCTTTGATAATTTCTTCATCACGCACTTGTGCCATAAATCGAAATCAAACGAATTAATCAAACCAAACTGGATTAAATTCGCGATCGGATTCAAAAAAAAAATACCCATATGTATTAATGCGAAAAGATTACGCAAATGAAACGAATAATCGCTCAAATCAATCGCCCAAATCCAACCGTGATACACGCAGATTAAACATAAACAAAAACACATCGCGAAATAAATAGCCGCTAATTTCGCGATTTTATTTCGACGAACGCGATACAGTCCTAAAATCTTCATCATAAGTAGCATATCATAACCGCCATTTATCGAGTCCATTCTAAAAACACCAGTCTAATGTCACTTTTTTTTCACTCTTGAACGCATATAGATATGTACAGTACATGACGAAAGGTCAATCGTTATACGTGACAAAAAAATGAAAAAAAAAAAAAAAAAACGATTACTTGTCAAAAGGAATTGATGATACTTCTCATTCGTTTATGAAAGATGATAGCTATCTTTTGAAATCTTCCATTATTTATTTTTGCGTGTAAACACGAGGACTTTATTAGAGTTGTACGTTGCTTTTTAAAAAGTAGTCGTTTTTTTCCCCTTGTAAAATTTTATACGTCGAGTGGCGTAAAATCAATGGCGAATTTAGAAATTGAAGAAAACATCGCGTTTGGAATTTTATCCCTCGTTATTTTTATTTGTTTATTGCTTGCTGTGTTTCTAGGTAGGTGGCCCAGTGGGCGGAGGGGGAAGAAGCATGAACTTCGAGATAAATTATACGTATAATAAGTTCAGTCATTTTAGGTTTTGAAAACCCTAGTACGGAAAAAGTTGCCATCAAAGATTATGGTATATGTCCGGTAGACATCTACAAACGGCATACTAAAAGTCCCCATCGATAGAGATAGAGCGTGAATCACAGCAGAGTTAAGACACCCCCCCCCCAACCAACTCAATTTTTTCGCTAAGAAGTAAAACGATTTTTTCTCATATGAAATCATGAATTTTGATTTTTAGAATCGTTCCGCTCTTTAAATAATATTTTAGAATTTAATAGATTTTAGTTTACTTTTTTTTTTTTTTTGAAAATAATCAACTTGAAAATTGAAAATAACGAAAAAAAACGCTGCCTAAAATGTTGCATTTTTTCGTTATTCTCCATTTGTTACGTTGATTATTTTGAAGAAAAAAAAAAAAGAAACCAAACGCTCATAAATTCTTTACCATTATTCAAAGAGCGGTACGATTCCAAAAATTGAAATTTATGATTTCATATGAGAAAAAAATCGTTTTGCTTCTTTTGACGTGACGCGACGCAACGCAAATGTAGCCAGGCCCTATATTTCCGTAAATACCGGTTTTAACGCAACGGAAGCTATGTAAGAATTTAAAGTAGACTCAATTTCCTACAACTTTGCTTCTATAAATTTTTTCGTTAGTATGATAGGTGCAGCGGAGGTGAGCCCTCAAAAAATGGCGTTTTTCAGGTCACAGTATAAATTGTAATAAAATGTGACGAAATTTCATGTTACGAATCGTACCAATCATAAATGGTAATTTTCCTTCGGAAACTTCAACCTCAACCATACTACCCCTCTTCACCGTTCTCCCCACACAAACGTCGTTTTTTTCAGTATTTTTCCTTAGAAACCAGGCAACGTAAGTTGATGTATACAATTAGAAATTATTGAAATACCAAGTTTTCGAACTTGCGTTTCCTAGTTTCTCGAGAAAAATACAGAAAAAAATGACTTTTGCTCGGGAGGAGTGGAGGGGTGGAAATGGTAGTATGGATGAAGAAATTGATGCTTCTGAAAGAAAATTATCATTTATGCTCAGTACGATTCATAGCATGAAAATTCGTCACATTTTATTACAATTTATACTGTGACCTGAAAAACATCATTTTTGAGGGCTCACCCCCCGCCGCTCCTATCGTAATAGCGAAAAAATTTATAGAAACAAAGTTGTAAGAAACTGAGTCTACTTCAAATTCTTATATAACTTGTGTTACGTTAAAACCGGTATTTACGGAGATTCAAGATCCAAAATGAAATTATTGATGGCTTCACAACTCAACAATTCACAGTTAGTGTTTTCTTCGACGTTGAAAAAGCATTCGATCGTATTCCAATTCAAACAATTTTAAATGCTCTTCTCAAACTTGGCTTAAGGGGCAACCTACCTTGCTTCATTTTAGACTTTCTACAACATCGCAACTTCAGAATAAAAATAGGTAATGTACACTCCTCAGCACATAATTAAGAAGTAGGCACTCCACAAGGAGGAGTCATTAGCCCCTTCATCTTTATTCTTGGACTAAA
>FIZR01015787.1:0-29606 GCA_900060175.1 Ferrisia virgata
CCCCCCCCCCCCCCCATAAACGTATAATAAAATTGAGATAATTCGTGACTTTCGGGAAAATTCAACGTTTCTTATAACACCAGTTTTTAGTACTGATAAAAGAGAACCAATCAGATAGGCGAGTTCATAATGGTGAAAATAAAATGAAAAAGCTTCAAATCGCAGTTAACTAACCAAAGCCGGAGACGATCCCGCAACTGTAATGGTCGGCAGCATCATCATACTAACGCTGGCTAGCGACTGGAACGACTGCGGTTGTTTGGACGCGGTAGACGAGGCCGTCTCAGTGCCTCGTTTCGTTTTCATCAGCACTTTACCCCAGTGACCTTTCTTCTTCACCATTGGACTGGCCTGAGGAGACTTCGTCCATGTATCCTCGAAATCGCTACCATATTCTGTAACGAGAGGCAAAGTAAAATTTCAAAAATACGCTAACCCAATTCCACGTTCATCAACGTAACCTGTGATAGGCGTACCTGTTTCGGTTAAACCGGCAGCTTTGCTAGACCACAGGGCGTGATTTTTGTTCAAAACGATGTGATTTTTATTATCGGCGGATGACGTGGCTATCTCATAATCGCTGTGTGCTCCGCCATCGTCGTCGTGCGATACACCTCTTCCAAAACTGAAAACAATCCCACAGTTAGATGGGTTTATGGTAAAAAAAACCTGTGCGGTGCAACAAGGTCGCATTTACCTAGATATCTTATGAACGGTATAAACTTCTTCGACAGGAGCCGGAGTACAAGTAGCGGCCTTACTTTTGGTAAGAAGACGTTTAGCATCGGTACTCTTCTGTCCGAAGCCGAAACAACAACAGCACACTCGAAAGATCATAATGGTGGAGTTAACGTTCGCGCACGTCTACGAGCAGCGTGATCGGTTTTCTGCAACGGCCAGCTCCTGTACACACGAATGGAAATATGGTTACGAAGCGCACGTTTAAAATTATACGTAAATATTTCGAACCATCAGACATAACTATTGATAAAAGCCGACCAGTCGGTAGGTATCAAAATACTACAACAATATATCCTTATCAAGGGCGGCATTAAGAACTTACACCATGATTCATACGAACTGTCTTCACCGGATAGTAAATATAGTACGCTATGACGCGACAACCACCGATCGATCAAGCGAAATTTCCACAGTTTACCTACGTACAGCTCTACGATTACGACGTACGTACGCGGTCCCGTTAAAAACATTCGCGAGCTTGAGCGACAAAGGAGTAAAAAATATATATATATATATACAAAGCAGATGTTTAATTCAACTGTGTCAACAAAATCGAGCCGCGCATCGTGTTTATTTTCATGTACTCAGCCCACATTCGTTTATCAAAATTGTTGTAATTACAATTCGTACAAGAAATACGTACCCTCATTGCAAATTCGACGACTTAATACATATTCATTCGATATACCCGTCGCCTTATTACCGAGCACGAAACGCACCGCGCCGTGTTTCGTTTCGTTTCATTTCATTTCATTTCACCAACGTGCGAAATAAAAGTCCTCTTCATTACGGCAGCAAATAGGTGTATTTGTTTAGCAACATTCACAACCGCAGTATCGCTCATCACATCTTAAGCCGGAATTTATTATAATACAAGCGAAAGCGATTATTTACGAGCAGTGCAGCGAATGTAGTATCGTAGTGCACCGTGTCAACCTATATCTAATTCTAATTGCATGTACACGTATAGTAAATAAATAAATGTACCAAACAAAACAAAACAAAACAAAGAAAAAACGGAACGGAACAAAAGCAAAGATAAAGAATAGGAAAAAGCTTACGAATTACAAAATGGATCGAAAAAAAAAAAAACTCTTCGCAAAAATTAAACAAAATAATTAAACAAAAAGGAGAGTAAATTAACTCGACTTCTCTTAATAAAAAGGCTATACCGAGTAAATTGTAATTTTACAGTTCAAAAAAGGAGCAAAAAAACTCAATGTACGATATTCCATACTGAGATGGAAATACTGGCAACGTAAAGTATCGAAAAAGTATACAAAAAAGTACCTACTGACTGAGAATTTAGTAACACCAGAAGTAAAAAAAACAACTAAGAATATTACTGTTTTAATTTTTATCTCAAAATTTAAATTAAAAAGACGAGCATTTGTTTTCTCCAGCAAGTCTAAACAAATCAAAAAAGTTTTTCAACCAAGAAAAAAATCGTCGAGCAATTGTACTCGAAGTAAATCTACCCACGTCGATAATCCTAACCAAAAAGTTTTCTTATTTTCACTTAGGCCCTAAAAAGTTTAGGAAAATTGTTTCAAATTACTGAGATACAGCAAGCTTTTGAACCAAAAAATAAAAAATACGCAAAGTTAGTTCAGTTAAAAGACTGCCATTCGAACAAAACCCATTGAATTCATATTATAAATTGATTCTTACTTTTTTCTCTCGAAAAAGTAGTAACAACGCGCTAATATTAACGAATAAAATAACAAAAAAAAAAAAAAAGTACTTAAGTAAATAAATAAACAGGATAATGAAAAAACTAACTTAATAATATTTTTTTCGCGTTTGACGAACAACGGAGCGGAATTTTACACGACGACGAAGACGACCGACGACAAAACTCCGGGTACCGAAATTACATTGTAGGCTCCTTAATACGGCGTGTAACGACTAGAAGAACGAGATGTTCCATCTCTGATACGTACATAGAAATAAAACATAATCATTATGTATGTAGATTAATGCCTAAACAACTGGTGATAATTTCGAAACGAAGATGTACGAATCGGGCAATAATGAATACTAAAATCGGTACTCGGTAATAATTCTTTACTTCGTCGAACGTTGTAGGCGATAAATTTACCAAGTCGGCTTCAGCATTTTCTTTTCAACGAAAAATAAAATTTTTACAAAACATAACCCCCCAAGGAAAAAATGAAAGCTTGAATTTTTACCACCAACTTATAATATTCAGTAGCAAAGTAAACAGGTGTCTAAGATGACCTTACGAAAGCGATACAATCGTATTTTATGATGCATAAGAGAATTGTTCTTTTTTGATACGTTCGGCAATAAATTAAACATATTACGATAATGCTGTCCAATACGCGACAGTATACTAATATGAAAAAAATTACGTAAAACAAAATTCTTTACCGTCTTTCAGAACGTCGCTCTTCGGAAAAGTTACCGTTGCGAATAGTTTCTGGTACAAAACTTTCGTACGACCTGAAAAAGATACATCTCACATTAGCAAAGGTACATATTCGTCTAATCTACTTGTATTGATACTTCACATATGACAGTCTTTTTCAAGTTAATTGCAGTATGAAATAAATGTACGCTAGATAAATGATAGAAGAAAAAAACTTGTACCTCCCATCGACGTAAGGTGATGCCGTAGTCACAGCAGGTGTAGAAGAGACTGTTGCCGTTGTCGACGAATAATTACCACATCCGTAGCTGAAACAATATAAATGATTTATAACGATACGTTAACAAATAAAAGTAAAAGACCCTCACCCCAGAATTTAATTACTTACTAAGGATCGCTGGAATATGAGTAAGAAACAGCTCCACCGTATTCGCTGAAATTTCCATTGGTCCTAGCGAACGAGTATACAAATAAATACATAAATAAGTAACAACGAATACTTGACAAACAATTTCGAGCGACCAATGTGCAAGTATAAATAGAATGGAAGCGTACGTGGTATACTGAGCTATGCTCGTATTAGACGAACGACGGCTAAAGATCGCGTAATCAGTGGCAGTTGAAGTTGGTCTAGTTGTGTTACCATAAATATCTCGTCTGGAAGCCATTAAAGTATAATCTTCGTATTGTTCTAATGCATTTTGACAGTAATGGTCATAATATTCCTGTTCGGACGAATACAAAGCAAAAATACGATAATGTGAAAAATTACACTTTCGTACGAATGAATTTCACAAAGAATTCGAAACTACATTTAATCGCATATCCGGTGGAACAGAATATCCGTTTAACTGGCGATCTCTCATAAATGTGGAAGATTGCGAAGGTGGCTGATAAAAATCGCGACAGTTGGAAGGTCGCGTAATGGCACCGTGTAACGAACCAGTCATGAACTGAAATTGGTTCGAAGATTGCGCAGAACTGTGTGCCACATGCGAAAAATCTGATTAACTTCGGGTAGAACTCAATGTGTAATAATAATATGAAGGCTTACTTTTGTTGAGATGACTGACCGCATTCTTTAGACCAATGTCCGGAAAGACCGCATCTATTTAACAATTCGTGAAATGATTAATACTCGCATGTTATCAAGATAATGCAATTGAATGTAGTATGGAATAAATTCTGAAAAACCAACGCACACCTACTTGTAGCATTGTTGAGGATTTCCCATACCTGGGCGTTGTCGAATAAGACTGGTAGAAATTTGAACTTTCAACGGTTGTCCACCGATTTCGTAACCATTCAGTTCTTTCAATACTGCAGTTAAATTTGGCGTATCAATGTGCTAAAATGAAAGCAATACCACATTGGTAAAAATGATTTCTTTCTTTACGAATTCTATTCAATAAATATTAAGTAAACTGTACTACAAACCACAAAACAGTAATTTCGAACGAGATCACATTCTACGACCGAACCAAATTTTGAAAAAAGAGCTCGTATATCGTTAGCACTAACGCTGGATGCGACATTGCTGACGAAAATTTTGGTTGTAGTCAAAGATGAGCGTTTTTTGCTTTTAGCTTCTTCCACGGTGATTGCAACACCATTCACTACGGATCTGTTCAAGTTTTTGATAGCTTCATATCCGGCGGAAGAATTTTCCATGTGCTGTAATAGTTGATCGAATAACTGATGTTAGTGTTTGCCGCACATAAAATTCTCACGGAATGACTGTACTACTTACCACAAATCCGTAGTTCTTCACCACATCGCATTCCACAACTTTGCCATACCTTTCAAACAATGACCGAATGTCCTGAGCGGATGTTGTTTCTGCGATTTTCCCAACGAATATTTTAAACGTATTTGAATCACTTCCCAACATAACGATCTTTAAACGACAGATAACATCAGTTTTGCAGGTTTTGCTTTTGTATATCAGAACTGTGATGGTCGGTCGATCATCCGTACAAAAAATAGACCAAAAATTAAATTCGCAAAGAAATGGACCTTAATAAACTAGACTCACCGATTACAGGATAACTTTTCGAATTTTTTCTCACCTCATATTTTACAATTCACGAATGAAATGAATTAAAATTAGACAAAATCTTTGAAACTTAGTTCAGCAAATAGGCAAGATGTTTCTTGACTGAGCCGAATCTTTCTCACGTACAGCTGACATCGGTAATTTTCGTTTTCGGTCGTCGGTCGGTATTTCAGGCAACGAACGACAATCGAGAAAAATGTTGTTCGAAATTTCAAATAAATGGTAATTACTTGTAATAACTGTCAAAATTTTTTAATGACTGTCTTTATTCGAGAAATTTATACGTTGGTAACACTGTATTATCGCAGTGTTGATAACTTGATATCGATATTTCCATTAAATCAAAAAGCCATTTAAAAAAGCCAAAAAGGGAACGAAAAATACAAAAAAAACACCAAAATAAAGACGAGACGTGGTTTGATTCTATCTAGAATTTTTCAAGACGTGGTTTTTGTAGAACTAGTCTTTTAAATCAGTAAAATTTATATTTTAATACAGTTACACTACCACTAAATCTGGAAAATTAAACTTCAATACAGGTAATATTTTTTTCGTTGGTTGTATTCTTTATTCTGTGAACATTTCTTTCGTTCGGGTCGAAGAAACGGGAGTACACACACATTCCCCTCAAAATCTAATTTCTACTTTGATATTTGATTTATAGCTATGGCATCGAGTAACAGTGTGACATTAAAAGACGTCGATCAGCATAAATTCGTCAGAGCATTCTCAGCCTTTTTGAAAAAGTAAGTTAACAATCATGCGATATTATTTGTTTGACTCGTACAGTTTGCAAATAATTCATTATTCATCCTTCAACGCTGTGATTTCTTTTCCTGCACGCAGAACTGGTAAAATCGAAGTACCCGAATGGGTTGATTTAGTCAAGAGTGCCAAATTCAAGGAACTTGCTCCTTACGACGAAGATTGGTTCTACACTCGATGCGCGGCCACTTTACGACACATATATTTCAGAGCTCCCGTTGGAGTCGGCACCATTACCAAAATTTTTGGAGGTTAATAACGTTCTGTTATTTTTGAACTGTTCTTTCTTTAATTACAAGATGAACTTCGAAATTCACTTTTGCACTCGATTCATATTCTTTTGTTTGTGCATAGGTCGTAAACGTAATGGCACCAGGCCCAGCCATTATTGCAGAAGCTCTGGTAGCGTAGCAAGACGAACTCTGAAGGCTTTAGAAAATCTTAAGCTTATCGAAAAAGTACCAGATAGTACCGGAAGACGACTAACCGCTCAAGGAAGACGTGATGTCGATCGTATCGCCGCTCAAGTTAAACAAGCCAAGACTAAAAAACAATATCAAATTTCTCAACAACAAGCCGGTATCAAAGTGATACCACTTCAGTGATTTGATGTAGTTCTCTTCTAAATATAATGTAATAATTTTTTGTTATTTCTTTCGTTTTTTCACTCCTCTCATTCAGCTACCTTTCTTCGGAATTACAATGTTTTGCTATTGAATCAATTACAGAAAGCTTCAAAAATAACCAACATCCTTATTCTCGTTCAATGAGTCAAGCATATTTTTTATTATTAGTCAATTTACTGATAAAATTCTCGAAATCATTAATAATAAAAAGAAAATTGAATTGTATACCAATTAAAACGAAAATAAAAAAAAAAAAACGATAAAAGAAGCTGATTTAAATAATTGATACAGATTTATACGTAATAGAAACAGTTTTTCGTTCGGGTCAACTCCCATCCGTCTAGTTCACACGAACTAAATTACAGTCATCTACTTACACCAATAAAAAAAAAAAAATACAAGGGGGGAAAAATTCAGGAGACAGCCGGGTAAAAATGTATAAAACTTAAAAATATACTTGAACTTAAATATCATCATGGTGTGTACTACCAGAGAAGGTGTTATATTGTAAATTATTACTTTGATTCGCGATTACTGTAACGCAAGTATCAACATGATAGCAACGAAAACTTATTCGTATTACATTAGGGCAATCGCATACACATACGTAGAATACCTAATCATAATGTAACTATTAAAATGAAAAATGAAAATATATCGGGATGAGGGATCAGGCGCATTCCATGATTCCCAGTTATTTGCACTCGGCTATTCGCTCTAATAAGGTGCGTAACGCGACGAGCTGCGCGAGCTCTCTCTACGAAAAAAAAAAAAAAAAAATTCCCATTACAATTACGCACCGATGTGTGTAAAATGAAGGCGTTTCATAAGAGTTTAATCAAGATACTTACCGCGCGCTTTCCGAGCGTCGAGAAGAATATTCATCGTACACATGTCTTCTGGAACAAATTGTAAAACGGATTAATTGAAGAATTAAAAATTTACAATACAACCCCCAAAACGAACGAACAAAAACAGGCTTCATCGCTATTCAACTATCTCACATTTTACACGATGAACGTAATTTCAATGAATTGCAACCGAAGTTGGAAACTTCCAATCGAAAAAGCTGTGCTACTGGTGAGTTTGAATCGACGCCTCCTCGTTCGTTCGTTCGTTTCACACAGAACAAAATGTAATAAGAATTTAAAAAATTATCACCTTCGGTCATCATACGGGTCTAATGAACGAGCGTATTCATCGTACGCACGGCTGCTCCTATAAATCACCAATCCAAAGATTAATATCGCGTAATATCAATACGTATTCATGCGACGCTTAATCGAACATATTTTCTTGACGAAAAGAAGCTCAACGTTCAAAAGAAATTATTCCCAAGATACATTAATTATTCAATTTGTACATACGTATAATTACATAAGCCTATAATAAAAATAATGTAAATAATTACGCTCACGTCTCGAGGACCCTGATGATGCGATTCTTGCGGTACGCCGCGCCGGTTCGTATCTTACTTACCGCAGACGATGCAGTTACACACGTTGATGCGGATCGAACTAGATAATTTCGCATTGCGATTTATTTTTTCCATTTTTTTTTAATACACACGCATACAACGCGAAATATTGAAATATACGGCAACCGTCGAATACGTTGTACCATCGAGGTGAAGACGGGCTGATCAGACGAAAATCCTAACCACGAGTGCTCACTTTTCAACCATCTACACAGCTCAGATGTTGTTGTGTAAAGATTGAAAAACAGTCTAACTATGACGGATAATTGAATACGTTCAAAGAGCTTGCTATTCTCTCTAAACGGCCATTTCATACCAATTTCTAGTTTTCAACTGCCTATTAAAATATTCTTTCGATCGCTTCGAAGTCAATCGAAGACTATATTACAACGAAACATGAATACAGAACTAGTATCACTGGCGAATAAGCCGTGACTAATGATTTCGTTTGTCTTCAATAGCATCCGTGTTTAAATCGGCTAGGATTTTCGTCGAAATCGTTCTAACGCGCGTATTCGATCGCGACATATACGTAGACCGAATACCCATCAGAAGTAGGTAAAAAAAAGGTCGTCCTCGTTGTCGATTACACGTCCGTACTAGTTATCGTCGTCGTACTCGTAGTCGTCGTTTGTATTGTGCGGCGGCATAGACACAAAAACACGCACTCGTAAACGCAAGAGAGCGAGAGAGAGAGGGGGGGAGAGAGCAAAATAGACAAGTGAGTGAGTACGCCGTCGGGGGCACGCACATGCAAGCAAGTAAATTCCTTACGTGTATTTCGAAGGCGAACGACGGCTGAACATGTCGTATTCGGAATCCCGCGACGATGCCAAACGAGTGGCAACACCGGGCGGAGGCGGAGGCGGCATTAAATCGCGTCTCGATGATAAACGGCTGTATTCGCGTTCGTCGTCGTAACGATCGACTGACCTTTCGAAACGGTCTAAATACCGATCGTAAAACTCCTATAACAAATACACGTGTTCGTTTTTATACATACGAAAAATTCAAACACACTCGTGCGGCGTAGCAAACGCTGCCGAAACAACATTCGTCGGTAGGCACCAGGCACTCGCACTCGCACTCGTACTCGTACTTCTGTGGTAGTCGTAACAGTGATCACAACGCAAATAAAAAACAATCGTCGTAACACGACGCACAATGTATCGCAGGTACACTGCATGGAATACACATTAACTGAGAGTACCCTTTGCGTGGCACAAACACGCGCGTCGTCGTTTTCTTATTGTTTCGTTTTTCGTTGCGTCGATTATGCAAAGCTTCACGTGAAAGTATAAATAACGAATAAGTACGCAACACAACAAACGGCGGCCCGGCCGTTGATTTAACGCACGCGCACACACGATTGAAGCTCATCTCGTCGCCTAAACGTACGCAGAACAAAAGCTAGAAAATTCAACGTTATCGTATTGCAGGTCAGGCTAAAATGCGTAATAAGACACGCACCGCAGAAAAATACGAAAAAATTAAACATTACTACGCCGGCTGAAAAACGCTAACAATGAATTTCGAGACGAACGTCGTCGAACGTGATAAGCTACGTACTCTAGGATCGGCCAACATTCCGTAAGGACTAAGAATCCTCTCCCTGACGAACGATGCAGAAGGCGGCGGAGGAGGTGGCGGGTACAGATCTCTAGACGAAAACGCCGACGTCAACGATAGCGAAGGCACAGCCCTCGGATCGTACGCTGAAGCGTATCTGCAAACAATACGCAAATTATCGATCAACTCATTCGTTACCTGGACGTAGTATGTACAATTACTACATAAGCGTTTAGCATTTCTGAATATGCTGATCGGTTCTCAAGGCGTTTGCCGAAAAATATACCGCGTTGCAGAACAACGCTTAACGCCATACACATTTCATATGCGACGCCCAGACATCGCAGAAATTTCAATTACACCCGTCCTAAATTCCGGGCACTTTTTACAAGTACATCGGGGTACACTTACACGGCGGTGGCTGCGGCTGCAGTAGCCGAAACTGCGACTGAAGCGTTTTTCGAGCATTCCTTCGACCAATGACCGGTACGTCCACACCTGAAAACACAATGAAACCATTAAGTCATCGTTTTTTCGTATCGTTCGATGGTTCGCTGTATGCATACGATACGTTACTTGTAGCAACGTTGCGGATCGTCCATTCCAGGATGCTGTCTAACGCGACTGGTAGAAATCTGCACTTTAATCGGTTGACCTTCGGTAATTTCGTGACCGTTCAACTCTTTCAGTAATTTCGTTAAATCATTCGTATCGATGTGCTAAATACAAAAAAAATATATATATATATATTCCGTAAGTGTTACTCGATACATTACACGTACAACGAAAGAATATCGCTTCGAAACTCACCACAAAGCCGTAATTCCGAATAATGTCACATTCGACGACCGTACCGTACTTGGAGAACAGAGCTCGTACCTCGGCGGCTTTACTCCGATCGGGCAAGTTTCCGACGAATATTTTAACCGTCGGCGTATTGGGGCCTTTTCGACTGGTAGCCGCTTCTACTTTGATAGCCGTGCCATTTACTAACGAATTGTTCAAATTTATAATCGCTTCGCGACCAGATTCTTCGTCCTCCATATGCTACGACGACAAAAATTACGTTACGATAATTGAGACGAATGAAATATAGCGTTGGAAAGTAAAACCATCTCGAAGAAATAAGAATTAAATTACCACAAAACCAAAATTTTTCACGATGTCGCATTCAACCACCGGTCCGTATTTCTCGAACAACGGTTTCACCTCCGTCGCGCTGGTACCATCCGGCAAATTTCCGACAAAGATTTTAAAAGTTCCAGCTTTGTTGAAACCCGGCATTTTGTTTGGTTTTACTTCTGCAACATCGAGAATAAAAGGTCAATGTAACCAAGTTTCAGAGTGAAACTGTATTATTATACAAAGATAGATTGTACTTTACAGACCATTCCTTTTCTTATTCATCAGAATCTCTTCGACGAACGAAACAGTCGTTGAGATCGCCTCGCATCACGGCGAGCGATAAATTATTCTCACTTTACACATGTTCGTTTTATTTTTTAAGAATTTGAGTCGAAATTCAGGGAGAAAAATTGGTGACAACCATTTTCCGCAACTTCAAAATTTCAAAAATCAAAAAAACTTACTAGGAAACTATTATCTAGTTTCAGAAAGAGAAGTAGACGAAAAAAAGTGGAGTCTGTGTACAGCAATGTCGTTGAGTGAAAGAAAGAGAATAAAAAATTAAATAAACCAACTACGACGATTTGGTTATTAAAACGTTTTATTTACGAGGCACTCGTTAAATAATGATAAAATATCAAATGAGACCAGTTGTCGCGTTAGAAAATTTCTTCCATCACAATAATATGAACTTCAGCATTTCTATTCGATATCGTCCAATCAATAATTCATCAAGACTTCGAAGTAATTCATGATCCATAATTCGCTCGATAAATACAATAGTCGCGATAATGAACTGACTTTTGCGGGGCAGTATCGTCGAAAAAACTACGTTAATTTCTTTTAATATATAAATCGAATGGGAAGTAAACTTCAATACAGCATGATCATCATTTCGGTAATTTACAGCATGTAATACATCCGCGAACATTTCAATCGTATCAACAATAACGGATTAAAAAAAAAAAAAACAAAAAAAATAATAAGTAATAATAATTCATCATAAAAAATTTTCAAGCCGCTTGAACACAAATAATTAAAGCTTAAATTAAAAAATAATTAATACATATGGAAAAAACAAGACAGGAGATAGAGAGAGAGAGAGAGAGAGAGAGAGAGAGAGATACTACAAAATAAAAAGTTGAAAAAACATACATTATAGGCCTACATAGATCCACATTATACAGGTAAAGATTTCTACTCTACGACTGAACTAGAAATATTTAATATATTTAAGTTTTATATACTGCATCGTAGAGAGAAAAATTAACGAAAAAATTCGACGAGAGCTCGGTTTACGTGCCGAATACCAGCGAAAGTTTATCAGCGAAATTAAAAATACCGACGCAGATTAATACGACGACTAAAATAATATATATATCAAAATACGGGTAACTTTTGAAATAATCGTATTGTTCTTGTAATTTCGATAATCGCGCTTCCAGTTCTTTCTTTTCCGACGAAATGACACTTAGCTTTTCCTTGAGTATAACAAAATCGTCACGTCTTTGAAAATCTTCGTCAGCGGTGCTGGAACTTTTACCATCGTAGCCAACTAATGCGTTAGATGAAAGCGACGGATCAATGATTTTTTCGCTGATTTTTCCGTCGTTTATGTCGCTATCATTTCGATGGTGTTCATAGTACCGGACTTTTTCGCAGCACAAATTTTGCAATTCGTCGACAGCTTCGATTAATCGGCCACTTTGTATCTTCAAGACGTCTATTTCATCGGCCAATTCGGCAGCTTGTTCAATTTGTATACACTGGGCGACGGTAGCTCTATCGATGTCATTCAGCTTTTGATTCACGAGTTGAGTGAATTGTACGAAATGGCTCATCAACTTGACGGTAACGTTCTGTTTCTCTTGCGCTAGCTCATGAGCTTCGCTGAGTTGTTTTTTCAAACTTTGCACATCTTCGATACATACTTGATCGTTTTGATAGGGTGTCGCGTTCACGACGTTGTTGTCTGCGTTCAGATTTCGAACGTGACCTTGTAACGTTTCCAAAGCATTTTCCAAGCTCTGTAACTGTTTTTCGGATAAATCCAATTTATCTTCTTCGATAGCGTTCGCGACAGTCAGTTGGGTAAGCTCGTCTTTAGAGGATTTCAACACTTTATCCAACTCTTTGAACTGTTCATCGGTCATTTTAACATCTCTCTGGATTACATTCAGGAGTTTCTTCTTTTCTTGTAAATCTAATGCGTCGTTTTCGTTGCAGCAAATTTTTTCGTTGTCGTGATGATGCTCATTTTTCAACTCATCCCAAATGTGTTGTGGTTGCGGTTTTTTCGATGATTCCAGCTCGTTTTTCCGATCTGAAATTTGAACTTCGAGGTCGTCTTGTTCCTTGCGATAGTTTTGCAGTTCGACGTGGCATCGGTCGACTTCAGCTTCAAGAGAGGCTACTAAACGTTCTTTTTCCGCCTTTTTCAGTTTCATGTCTGAGACGCGGTTTTGTAAAGCGGCAGTATTCTCTTTGCACTTACGTAACGCTTGCATATAGATCGATATCCAAGATCGGACTAGGTTCTCGTCGGTGATTTTATCTTTGATGACCGTCGGATCGACTAATTCGCATAATACATCGCTGTGGTGCTTTTGAAGCTGTTCTACTTGATTCTGCAACGACATTACTTGTTTGTGAGCGTAATCGCCGTGCGTTTCTAGTTCTTGTATTGTTTGTTGCAGTACTTTCTCGTTGCACGTAAGTTTATCGAGTTGTGCGTTCAAAGCGGTGTTCTCGTCGACGACTTTCTTTTCGTTCTGTTTGGCTTTCTTTTCGGCTTCCTGTAGTTTCAATTCGAGCTCCTCGATGGATTTTTCTTGGTATGCGTTTTTCAGCGCTAACTCTCGTAGCTCGTTTTGACTACTGCTTAGCAACAACTGCGTGTTGGCGAATTCGGTTTTCATATTGGAAAGGGCTCGGGTCAAGTCTTGGTATTGTTGCGCCGCTGCCAATTTTTCGTCTAATATCTTCTGAAAATATTCTTTGACTACACCTTCGTAAGCGCTCTTATCTTCCTGTAAGGCTCGAAGCTCTTCGCGTAATGTATCCTCGGCGAACTTTTGTGAATAGCATTTTAACTGAACCTCGAGCAGCTCGACTCGCGACAATAGACAGTTGTTTGATATCAAGGCTTTCCAACTGAGCTCGGTGCTATCGCGTAACGTTTTAACCAACGTTTGCAACGCTGATAGCTTAGTTTCGAGCATCCTTTCTCGTTGCAACGATTCTTGCAGGTACTGGTTTAAAAGGTATAAATCCTCTAAACTGACTTTGCTCCGATCGGTAACCGGCGGAGTAATTATAACAGGCAAAGCTTTCGCTTCACGACCATTCGGCAAAAATAACTTCAACGTTGCAATCACGCATCCGTGCGTAACGTTACGGGAATTTTCTAAGACGTCGACGCCGAATTGTACCGTATCGCCGCTGAATACTTCGCGAGATTGAGACTCTTCGCATGACTTACTTAATCGTTCGGTATTCACAAATGTACCATTACTGCTTCGCGTATCTTTAAGGAAGAATTTACCGCCTTCGAACCACAGTAGGGCGTGGTTCCGAGACAACACTTTACAATCGAAAATTCCATTATTAGGTGAAGCTTTGTTGTGCCCAACGGATCTTCCGATCTTCACCGGCTTATCGAGTACTAATGTGCGGTCGGCAAAACTATGCGAATTCGGATGACATAATAAATGCGCTTTGGCAACTAAAATGAGATCGGCGCCAGTGCTGCTTTTGATCGTATTGCCGGCAACGTTAATGTGATTGGTCAGGTTCTCGATGGAAGCGAGCATTATGTTGGAAAGTTCTAACTTTACCATTCATATTTTCGGTCGCTCAGCACACCATAAACGCCCACAGCAGAAATTATTTAAGAAAATTTTTACAACACAAGATTAGCCAATCACACACCTACAACATATAGAAAAAAAAAACCATTATGTTCAAGTATGGTAAATTATCATTTTATCACAAATACATAAAAAAAACACGTACTACGTTTAGGTAAATATGTAATAATACATATAGCTACGTGCAAACTAAAATACATATAATTTTGTCTTTAATTTAAATTTACATCAATAATACAAATAATAGCAATGCGAACTTCGTACACCGTGTGATTGGCTAATCGTTGTAACTCGGATCGTGTTTTCGACGCTTCAAAATAATAACGAAATGTAATCGTACTTTGTTTCAACCAAGCGATTTGGAAAAACTTTTCAAATCTATCACTTTTTGTAAGTAGACTTTATTCAACTGACACGCACGAAGGCTCAAAGCTGGACTCGGATATCACCCAAAAGAACGCCTCGTTTAATATTTTCATAGGTCAACTAGCTAGCTGTCTAACTAATTAGTACATTAATGACAATTAAGGATGGTTCAGCGTGAAATATTTCTCGGGCAAAACTACGTAATAAGAACATATCTATCGCAGCAACCAAGAGACAACCTCAAATTTCACTATATATTTCTAGCGGTTTAAAAATAATATTAAAGAAATTGATAATTGGTGAAACACCACAGAACAAGTATCATGATATACAGTATATTACTAACCTTGTAACATGAAAAAATCTCTGTCGAGCGGATAATTGACTGAATTTTGACGGTCAAGGTGTTGATAGGGAAAATATCCAATTCACTTAATACAAATCGCAAATTAAAAACGTGCTAAATTTCAATTAATTATCTAACATAACAATCATTCTTCCATAAACTACAAACACAGAACACATCAATTCAAAATGGACGTCTTCTGCTATTCGAAAATCAATTTGACTTTTCAAACTGAGCAACGTGAGTAACGAACTGCTCTTACATACGCGAATGATTCGAATCTAACAATACGCAGCTAATACAATCAACCAATCAAATCGCATTATTTTACCGAATTTTTCATTTTACTCGCATTCCATTGGTTCGTGATAAATGTTTGCATTAGGACAAGGCCGAAATCGTTCATCTACAGTTTATAAACAATAAATAAATTAATTTCAATTCTCTCTTCACAGATCACGATCTTAAGATCCGAAAATAAAATAAAAAATTTGCAATTAATTTTTGAAAATTTCCCAAGATTCAAGTTCATTAAATAATGTTAAGCCATGTAAACCTAAGCTTTAAATTTGAAAAGAAACATTTCTCGAAAAATGAGAATACGTAATACGAAATAATTAAATCAAGTAGTCGTAGTGAATTAACCATAGGTAAACAACCAATGCAATTTTTGACGTACTGTGTAATTCAAAAATATAAAAATTTGACAACCAATACCAAAAACGGCATATAAATATTGAATCCAGTTTTAATAACAACCTATGCAAAAAATGGCATAATGTATAACACGAATCGTGTGATACATTGTACCATTTTTTGCATTGGTTGTTTTTTCCAAATTTTCAACTTGACAATCAATGAACTCTCGTTAAAAAACTTTCAAAAAGATGCTCAGAAGTTACAAAACTACGGAGAAAATGTCTTCTGTTTTCCGCTTTGCAAATTATTCCCCTTTGCTACGCATCAAAAATTTCTATTCTAGAGAACGGAGTTATCCTGATCGGTAAATCAACTCGTTACCGATTGAATTCAATATTAAGTATACAGCGGGTACCAGTTTCATCTTTGTTATAATCCTCTTCACTGATATCCGTTCCTTTTAATAACATCAATAAAGAGAAATAATTCTAACAACCCATAGACTGAACGTACAGCCCAGGCACATCATCGAATTTACGGCAAATCGAATATGCAACTTATTCAACACAGATAACAGGACTGGAAGATCATGACTAAAAATGATGTGGTAAACAGATTCCAGGATTTCAACAGAGCTTGATGTTGAGCTTCACAGTTTCAAATGAACCTCATTGCTTATCAAATTTCTATTTAGTAAAAATTATGTTTCGTTTCAACAAATGTAATTAAACTGTATTAACATCACAAACATGAGTAGGATTCTGAAACCTGATATGTATTCAACAGATGGTCAGAAAGTGTTCCATTTTCTACGGTCACCGTCACTATTTCGTTAGAAGACAAGTGAGTAGCTAGGTACGCTGAATAATGTGTTAAACTGGTTACAGTTTTGAATCACCATTTTCAAATTTCTACGTTTACATACATAAGCTGAATCGATAGTATATATAATACCACTTAAAATGGCAAAATCAAAACATCGAAATCATTTTAATACGTTGATATTGAAAACAATTAAAAATTATCTACCAACAAATAAAAAGGTACAACATACTTCAGATAAAACGATTATCGCAAAATCTGTACATTTTTGGCTGAAATAATGAGTTGATAAAAAGATATGATCTTTACGGTCAAAGTTACACATATTACACCTAATTACATTTGTAAATTGAAGAACAATAATTTGAAATATGCACAAGTTATACGTGCATTAAATAAAAAAATAAATAAATAAAAAGAAGATTAACAATAAAAATAATTTGAAATATAAAAATATGGCTGGCAATTTTTTTTTAACATACAAGTTTTTGTTATAACGATACGTTGATCAGAAAATCTCGTTCATTTTATAATATAATTATACAAGCGTCAATAGATCTTGTATTCAATTTATAATGCGATCGCTGCCATTACAATATAACATAATTGTACACGGGAAGCTAAGCACCTCAAGTATAAGACATTAAGTTTTAATTTTTAAAACGCTATGCAACAAACAACTTTCAAAAACATGGGCGAAATTCAAAAAAGAATTAGGAGTGAAGAGGTAGAGGGAATAACGAGAAATATTTGATTAATAAATCACGATATTATATCACGAAAGTATAAAAATACTCATACATAATACAAAAACATCGAAAATAGCATTACGAAATAGATTAAGTACAATGTAAGAAAAAATGAAAAAGAAGGAAAAACTGATGGGTAATTCATAACAGTTAGTGTAGCATTCAGCTATCGTAGAATAAATGGAAGACGATTAGTATCGGTGAGTAGTAAGGCTACGATATAGGAAAATCCGAAAAATAAATTCAGTTTTGCTGTTTCTCGAGGAACATTTTTCATACTGTCTGTCGACCTGAGATGTTTCTCTATTTGAAATGCCCACGATAATGTTATCAGTGGTAGAAGGAAAGTTTTAGAGCATTTAATGGACGCTACGACAAACATAATGTAGGGAGTGAATAACAAAAAAGCGTATAATATGTGAGACATAGTTCTTCCGATGAGTATGGCCAATGTTACGATTCCTGCTTTACTATCGCTTTCTAAATCTCTAGTATTATTACTATGCAAAATGGCTTCGGTGTTCAAAGCTAAAGGTAACGCATAATAAATCGGCTCCCAGTTGAATCTACCAGTTTGAGAAACGTACGCAAACAAAACAGATGCCGGTCCAAATACGATAACGAATATTAAATCTCCCAACGCAATGTATTTGAGACCAAATCCGCCAGTGTACAAAAACGATATCGATAATCCGCAGAAAAACGGTCCAGCCAAATGTTCAACTTTAGCTGGTGACAACGCAGCCAGCAAAAAGAACGTGATTGAGCCGACCAGATAGAGAATTGCTCCCAAAGGAACTACTTCTTTTTCCGATAGTATATGATCTACTAACGTTCGATCATCGCTGTTTCGTCCATCGATACCACGAACATAATCGTAATACGTGTTCACTAGGTTACCAGCTCCGTGTACGCATAGCACCGTTAAAGCCGTTAACAGCATTATTATCCAACTGAAATCTTTGTCCGGGTTAAGTTTGAACGCAATTGTACATCCTAGTAAAGTCGGTATTAACGATACACTCCATGACCACGGCCGTAATGCGATCAGATACGATGATAGCTTCATCGGTTGTAGTTGACTTTTCGATGTTTCGTATTCCACCTTGTTTCTACTGCGTTCACTGGTGTGGTTCATGATTCACGGCGTTAAAATTAATAAGTCATTCGCGCAAATCTAAAAACGATTATACAACGAAAGATGAAATTTTACTCACTACCAGACTACCAATACTAATTATAGATGAAAAATGAAAAAAATTGTTACCCACCGTCGTATTCTAATATTAAATGAGCTGGCTTGACTGATTAACGCATATTGTAAAAATTCAATAGTAATACATAATAATCTTGAAACTGCCACTTAACACAAAACTGTTAGCATTTTCGTTTAAGAAAGAATAAATAGTATTCATGAAATTCTCACGCAAAATTAATTAATACCAGCGAAAATTATGAAAATATTAGCAATAATTCTATCATTTACATTCATGTTCGGATACGAATACGATAACATTCAGTGTTGGAAAAATTCGCGAAAAAAAACGCGTTTTTAAAAATCGAACGAGTTCTCGATCTTGTTCGCATTTTCGTTCAATCCGTTTCGAACTTTGACAACACTGATAACAACAGAGTAACATACTCAAACTTCTCGTTGCAAAGTTAGCTTACCCAATCTCTAAGGTAGCATTTTTTAGACAACTGAATTTTTCCATTTTTTCCCGTTTGAGAGTTGATAATTGAAAAAAATTAATCAAAATACAAAGAATATTGTTTATTTGAAATAATGGAACGGTTGAATTTATTTGAATAGATGCTCAATCGGAATTTTTGTCGTTTTTGAAAAATTTCAACCACATTAATTCCGTTAGAAGTTTAAGTTTCTGCCAGGAATTTAAACCTGAACAGTCCGTTCTCGTTCCATTCTTGCAACACTGTCGCTGAGTATGAAAATGAAAAAAGAAAAACGAAAAACGCGAAGTCCCACCTTACATTCTTGAAATAATTACTCATATATGTTGACATTGCAGGTTTACGGCTTACGGCTACATTATTCCGATAGGTTACAAAGGAACAAACCTATTCATCATTTTAAAATTTTTTTTTACCACGAAAATAAAAAAATAATAATAAATAGTTTACGATTATTGTGAATCTGTGATGATCCCAGATGATCTTTCCAATTTTTTGTCCTTTTGTTTACAATTTTTTTCGGAGAGGAGATCAGGGTTGCAAGAACAAAACGAGAACACGTTCGAACGAGATTATTTCCAAAATCAAATTTCAAAAAGAAACTGAATAAAAAACTTACGCCCTTACGATACATCTTAGAAAACCAACCGAAATGTGAAAACTGATACAAATTTGTAGCAATTGTAACGAGATTGGAATTTGGAAAATAAAGATAAATGATTCAGGAAAAAATGATAATAACCACACTACTATACCGTCTATTATCATACGCACGGCCATACGTGATACGTATACGTAAAATGTACATGGATGATGTCTGCGGTACACAATAAAATGGTACAATGGTACAATTGATGATATTTATTTGGAATGATAAGAATAGGGTTGGTCTAGGTACTACTGTACTACGTAGCAGAAAACAGTAGCTCAGTAGAATGTAGCATTGTAGCAACAAGTCTTTGTCGTCTTGTCCTCTTATCTCCAGTAATTATTATTATTTACGTAATTAAATTTCTATTGTTATTACTAAAGTACATTATTACGATGCAGTGTTTAGTGGTATTACGGACAGGTAATCCAAACTTGGCAAGCCATTTCTTATTTAATAATACTTTATCATAATATTAATTAGAATTTGTTGATGTGTTGTAGTTAATTTGTTTATCGAATCACCTTACTGTTGGTACTGCCAGTTTCATTGTTAATAGTGAGTTGTGGATAAGGAATCGCCGCAAGCACGAATGAATTAGCACAACCACCACGATGACAGCTCCATTGCAGGAACGTTCGTTTCCAGCTGTTGTTACTATGTCAACAGTTGATGAAACCCGTGACACAGCCTTCGTCTCGGAACGTGGCGCTGTTTTTCAAATTTTAAACTGGTTTTCTGGACACGACAGAAATGTTTTGAAACGTGACGGATATACTGAATTTGGAAGTTTGAATGAGAACAGCGGTAGAACTCTGGGGACATTTGCAGGTGTTTTTAGCCCAGTCGCACTATCCATGTTTAGCGCGTTGTTGTTCTTACGTGTAGGTGAGTAAAGTGCACACGACTATATCAAGACCACAAATCGACGCAATGCGAATATGTAATTCTATACTTCCTCCGTACTCGCGAACGCATAAGTATCTGACGGGTGTTGAATCAGCGTGTAATGTGTTCGTATTTAAACTGTATGTTTGTTCGGGAGAGCTGCACAATCTGCACAGTTTTGATTGTGCAGTTTAAGATCGGTTCATAAATGAAAACACGTAATCCTCAACCAATCTGGAACTGCATCAGCAAAACGGTGCAGATTGTGTAGCTCGCTCGAACAAATCATTGTAAGAACAGAAACGAGCGAGTGTGTGATTATATAAAAGAGAAGAAGAGATTCTTCGAGTACGCGTATGGATTTTGAAGTTGTTGTACCAAGGTATGCAAAAGCAGCGTGGTCTGCGTTTATGTAGCTGTAATTTATTCTGTTAACTTTCATTGTTCTGTGTATGTGTAGGTTTTGTCGTGGGAAATGCGGGAATATGGGTCACTCTTGTCCAGTTCATCATCGCATATACCATAATTTATTGTACCGTATCTTCGGTGTGCGCAGTTTCAACAAACGGTGAGGTAGAAGGCGGAGGAGCCTACTGTATCCTTTTATTTTAACAACCACTGAGCGGCCGTTTAGCGTCAGTACAACTCGATTTCAACTTGCTGCAATATTTGCGTGTATATCGCCTTGATACTAAAGAATACAATTTTTTCTATCAACTCGTGATATCGGCTACAATTGAAAATGAGCGAGGTATCGTAATTGCGCTGAATTTTCTTTAACCAGATGGTTGTTTTTAGTTATGATTAGCCGCACTTTAGGACCAGAATTCGGCGGATCTATTGGTACATTATTCTTTTTCGCAAACATAGTTAGCAGCGCGTTGTATTCAGTTGGATTTGCCGAAGGATTGATCAATAATTTTGGACCTTCGGGTATGCGATTTAAAAATTTATAATATAAAAATGGGAAGATGATATAATAATATGAGTTTTCGTCTTATTTCTTGTGTAATATTGTAAACACATGCGTTGAAGGAGTACTACGAAAGACGTACCAATTGACCAAAAAGAAATGGGTGTTGATAAAAACGATTTTTTTTTCGTCTTCAACGCCATGAAATGAAAAAGGTGTTTCGAGCCACACCTGTTTACTAAAACATTGTCTATTTTTTGCTAAACTTTCGTGCTCCGCGCGCTCATCCACTCACTTGATAATAAGATGTGTAATTGTCTGAATATTTCTGTCAGGTTATCTCGTTGGGAAAGGTAATACGTTTCTACCTGCTGGACGATGGTGGTCTTTTTTGTACGCTTCTGCGATTAACGCAACAAACTTATTCATCTGTCTGATTGGTGCTAACTTATTCGCCAAAACTACAGTTTTCATATTCATTACCACCACTCTGTGTATTGCGTCTTCGTTCTTCAGCTTCTTTAGTGTGCCCGCAATGAACGTAAGTAAAAACACGAAAGGTATAAAGCGTTTCAATTGATATTGCGATATAAATGCCGACGCTGAGGTTCGCCACACTGCATCTGCGTGTTCGAGTTTAACGCGAGTATTTTGTTTACATTCGTTTGTTTTACTTTTCAGGTAACTATTCCAGAAGCTAACATCTTAGGTCAAAATAGAACTGGCTTTTACAGCCATTTCAATGCGGAAATATGGCGTGAAAATTTATACTCAGCGTACGGTCAAGATTATACATCGAATAATGTCCAAGTGTCATTTTCGTCCGTTTTCGGAGTATTGTTTAGCGGAGTTACCGGTATCATGGCAGGAGCGAATATGTCCGGTACTACTGGCCGAAATGTAGTTAAGACATTCGCGTTGTTTTTTAAAGCTTATTATTCATTCGGTTAATTTGCCCCGTAGGAGAACTGAGAAACCCCGGACGTAGCATACCTAAAGGAACATTTTCAGCGGTCACCTTTACTTTCGTCATTTATGTAATGCTTTCTGTTTTTTCTGCCTCGTCGTGCGAACGGTTTCTATTACAGAACGATTATCTCTACTTGATGCCGATTAACGCTTGGCCGCCGTTTATTACGATTGGAATTTTAACGGCCACATTTTCCGCTAGTTTAAGCACTTTGATCGGTTCGAGTAGAGTATTGGAAGCGCTGGCCAGAGACAATATTTTTGGTAACTGTTCGTTGCTGTTAGTTTGTTTACTTTTTTTGGTTTTTGGTTTTTTCAAAATTTAATTTCACAGGAAGTTATTTGAACGTGGTGAACCGTGGAACGTGGAAATCGAATCCAATCGTTGCGGTCATTATTGCGTGGTCATTAGTGCAGTTGATGTTACTGGTCGGATCGTTAAATACTATAGCTCAGATAAACTCCATATTGTTTTTACTATCGTATTTTGGTTTGAATTTGGCTTGTCTCGGATTGGAATTGGCATCTGCGCCCAATTTTCGGTAAGATGAAAACAATCAATGGTTGTATAAATGTTATATATATATATAACAGCAAAACATATTGATGCGGGTACCTGACTTTGCAACAAGGCTAGTGTGACGCTAGTTTGTATTCAACTTACATTACTGAAAATTCTTTCACATTCGATACCGAATCTCAACCTCTTAGACCCAATCTTAACCAAATAATACCTATTAGATAGCGTAAATTTCGTTTCTTCCTCCCTTACGAATGGTTTTTATTTTGTTTCTGTGTACGTAAAGTACTACGCGCATAATATGTTTAAAACGTTCTTTGAAAATATTCGTATTTTCTTTGTCGTTTCTTTTCCTTTTTTTTTGTTTTCGATTGCGGCGACCCGACATGAAAATAATTATAAGTTGGGTTTTGGAAGAAATCGAACAATGAGTAAATTTGTTTAACTTTTTCGCTCAACATAGAATAGTAAAGTATATCGATACCACATCCTTTCCGGGCAAAAAATACGTTCTTAGAACCAACAACATCTTTAGCGAGTGGTACTGAGTAAACAATGCGGTATTACTGCATTTCATCAACATTTGCTATTATGTGTGGAGTAAAATCGTGTACGCAATAGCACGCGAAAATCGCGTACTTTTCTCCGCAATTGCGTCCTATACCATTGCTAACGTATTGTATCCCCCAGTACCTACTACTTACTCATCCCTAAAGACTCACCATATCTATCTGGTATCTGTTACAGACCAGCATTCAAATTTTTCACTTGGTATTCGGCCGTAATAGGTTTGGCTGGAAGCTTTATCATGATGTTCGTTATCAACTCATTCTTCGCTTCTTCCAGCATCGGTTTGTGCCTGGTTATCGTTGTATTATTGCATTTCTTTTCACCTGCTCGTACTGTCGCTTGGGGTTCGATATCACAGGCGTTAATATTTCATCAGGTTAGCTGCGAATATAAGTATCTAGATTTTATTATTCATTTTTACCGTAGCTGCTGGTAGTATTTTCGATGGCGAGATTTTTCTCTGCCGAAGTACGAGGAAAGTTGTTCTTTAAGGAATTGAGTTTCATTCTTCGTTAACGCAAAACGTTACGATAATGTGTATTTTGACACGTGTACAGGTTCGTAAATATTTATTGTTGTTGGATTCGCGAAAAGATCACGTAAAATTTTGGAGGCCCCAAATTTTACTTATGGTGAACGATGCTCGATCCGCGTGTCCGTTGATCGATTTTGTTAATGATTTAAAAAAAAGTGGACTGTACGTCTTGGGTCACGTGAAAGTTATTCAGAATCATTTACATTTAGAGTACGATCCCATAGCTGACGAGTACGCAGAATGGTTAGCGTTTATAGACGCTTTGAAAGTAAGTCGACTCCGTACGTGAGTCAGATGGTAATTCCATTATTACTGCAGCGATACGTATTTTATTTTCTATTTTGCATTCCGGTTGGCAGGTAAAAGCATTTGTAGAACTTACGGTAGCGGACAGTATTCGCGAAGGTCTCATCCATTTGATTAGACTGTCAGGAATGGGAGCTATGAAGCCGAATACCATTATTTTCGGGTTTTACGAAAACTCGACATTGCTATCGTCTGACGTACAAAATGGTGCTGCTAGCAGCGATGATAAATCTTTGGCGTAAGCGAATGAACAATTTAAAGAATAATGTTAGTTCAACGTTTCATGTATAATAACGTTGCAACCGCTATCATTTGCACAGCATTAGTCAAACGCCCAAGTCAATTGAAATCGAGAACGATGAAAGCGAGAAGATCCGTTCTGTTATATTGCCTGACGATTACGTTCGCATGATTAACGACGTCCTCAAAATAAAAAAAAACGTTTGCTTATGTCGGCATTTTCATCGATTCGATAAATCATCCGCCATCAGGTAAGCGTTTAATCGTCGATGGTAAGGTTTCTTACATTTCGTCCTATTGCAACGACGCCTCGCGTCATATGCATATAATTTTAGAAAACGATCCAAATGTACGGTTACCTATTCGCAGGAATTCAAAATACATCGACGTTTGGCCTGTGAATTCTTTTCAACCTACGGATGATGACGCTTTCGATACGACTAGTCTATTCATGTGTCAGCTTGCTTGCATTTTAACAATGGTAACAAGTTTGTAATTAAGAATCTTGTACCATTCGTAGGCGTTTCTGTATTGCGGATGTAATACGAGTATCTGAGTAACGTTCGCGAGTCTGGAGAATTCGGCATAATTTTTCTTTGTTTTGATGTACACCGCGATTCGATTCGAACGCATTTCATAATCGCTGTTTAATACGTAGTATAGTCTTATTGTCTTTTTATTGATTATTTATCGTACTTTTAGGTGCAGGATTGGAAAAACCTTCGCGTTCGAGTGTTCCTCAGTGGTAAAGAAAGTGAAGATAGGCACGACAGAAATGGAACCGACGAAGTCGATGACGAACATCTCAATAAGCTGAAAAGTTTACTGCATTCCTTACGAATATTCGCTTCCGTACACAAAGTACATATTTACCAAGTTACTTTTTTCTGTGCCCCTTTACGTAGTTTACCGATGTTCGACCATTTTGTCACCTCTTACACATTGTATCGTCATGTTTTAGTCTTCTATAATATTCGATCATTTCTCGATCGTAAAACATGGCTACAATTTGCATCCATACCCTCAATATTTTTAGACGCTCTTTTCACGTGCTAACAATGTATCTTTATTAAAATTACGTTATTTGACGATATAGGTAAAAGAATGGCCTAGCAACGCTTCTTCATTAAGTCAGTTCACGTCCGACCATTTACCCGGAAACATAAAATCATATTTCAAAAAGTATGCAGTTCATTACCGTCAGTTCGTTTACTGTGTTTTGAAAGCGAATTTGATAAGCCGCATGTTTAATTCACAGAGCTAACCAAGTAATTCAAAACGAATGTGATACTACCGCCGTGGTTTTCATTTATCTTCCGGCGCCGTCCATTTCGCCGACCGAAGAGAAAGAAGCGTATTACAATTTTTCCAGAAATTACCTAAATTGCCTGACCGAGTTAACGGATAATTTACCTCCTACGGTGATGGTTCACGGTACTAATGCAGTTACTTCTACTACGTTGTAATTATCCATTAGCATATTTAATTCGAGTGTGTTGAGATGTAATACTGCATCAAGTACGTAGTAGAATATTTAATCGACGCGTTCTGTGATATAATAATGGTCAAGCCAATTACCAAGTTACGTCATTTTATAGCAATCTACACATTTTAATAAATCGATTTTTCTATAAGTTATTTACTATCTTGAAAAATATACGAGTAGAATGAATTTTTTTCCAGCAAAAATCCTCCCCCTCCTAGACACCTTGTTTTTTATTCTTTTATTTGTTTTTAAGACGTCGAAGGAAAATTTTTTTCTTATTTGAACTTTATATCAACATCCAATACTAGACCATGGTATTGAACATTCACACCAGAGCAAGTGTATATTGAATGAAAAGTTATCTTTTCACACAATCAATGTGATCCCCAAACATTTAATCGCTGAATCAACTGCAAATGAATCCCACCGTTGAAAATTTTAAAAAATCAATAATAACCAAAGGATATTTATTGTAACAGGTTGTTGAAACACTTCATAAAAAAAGAAGATTACATAGATCAAACAAACCATTATTTGGAGTAAGTTTGTCATTTCTATTCTATTAAAAGGCGTAAAATATGAAGTAGGTTTGTTCCAACTGATTTTATAATGTATTTCATATTCTATTGAAGCTGTTATTTCATTATTAATTTTTGCTTCGTAACGTAATGAAAATTTGAACTGAGGAATTCCCCAAATGTTTCAGTTAAATGAATAGCAATTGTATGATTACGTGCCAAAGTCTTTAGCTTCTTACCCTATAATTTCTGAAAAACTAAATAAACTTTTAACTTAGAAAGCTCGACTTCCAGCGAACGGATCAACTTTGAAATCTAATCGGCTCTTACTCTGCACATACTCTAACCATCGTAAAAATTTCAAGCCGTTAAAAAAGTAAACAAAAATCATAAATAAAAAAGTGGGAACGGGAACGCGGGTGAAAGAACGAAGAACAAATTTGAAATTTCATTTCTTACTTCAATATACGTTCACATCCAACGTTATTATGATATCAAAATAAAATAACGGCGAATTATGGAACGATCAAATCATATTGAAAATCCCAGCATATAGAATTATGCGATTACTGATTAGTAATTTAAAGAAGACACCGGTTAACAAACCAGTTTCTCATCGATATTCAAGGTGAGATTGAAAAAACTTCATTTTTATGACATTATTGTTCACGCGAATAGAAGCTAGGTATTCCGGAGTATCCGAAGGTATAAGTAAGTAGTACCTTGAAGTGAACACAACAATTCCACGAATCTCTTTACTTTTCAGTTTTTAAAATTGAAGATAACGCGAAATGAAAAATAATAGAAACTCGTACACACGTTCGTTATCCAACTGAATATTACTTCAGATAGATAGGTAATAGAGATGATCGCTCAAGTTAGGAAATGTATCAATAACATCGGTATTTTTGTATTTCTGTTTTTAAATTTAATTTTATTCATTACACCCCTCGGTGAGTTTATTTAAGAAGTTTTAGTTCAATATAACGTATGCTCATTGAATTCTTCACAAACTTGATTTTTAAAAATAACTTTCTATTTTTTAATTTGTTCGTTTATAGTTTTAAATTCATCATCATTCGGTGTAGAATCGAAGAAACCCAAAGAGCAAATTAGTTATTGCAAAATGTAAGTACAAATTAATGTAAATTTGGGTTTAAATTTCTTACCCACGTTAATTTAGTTTCGAGATGCAATTCTAATTAATCGATCGCTTTTCCTGCTCCTTATAAAATTAATACGGACATACCTTATTGGAAAAACATGTAGGAAAATGATATAATTAACATTCAAAAACAAAAATACTAAAATTTTTTGAAATAATATCCTCTGATACTAATGAAGTAGGTAGTTTCTTCCGTTTGTTATTATTTTCCAAAGATTATCTACTTAATTAGATTTTCAGATGAATAAAGCTGCGCCGTTAATATAATTTCAATTTGCAAACAATTAAATTATAATCTTAAAAAACGCTATTAAAACTGAAAAAAAAAAAAAAAAAAAAAAAAAAACGGAAACACACCCTAACTACCTACGTACAAACGATTTCAATCGATAGTCTTTTCCTACTTCACTTTTAATCATAACTTATTCAAATGCAATATATTTCTAGCGGAGAATTTCAATGCGAAAATAAAAAATGCATACCAGAAAAATTTATTTGCGATGGAATACCAGATTGCTCGGATGATTCTGATGAAACATATGATCAATGCCGAAGCCAAAATAAAACGTTAGCACGATATTTACAAACTCGCGTCCATTTAAAATGAGTTTTTACAGATACCTCTCTTCACATAACTTAATTGATCTTTCAAATATTATATACCTACGTGAATATTTTTTCTGCGTCAAGATGTAACGTTGAAAATTCCTTTCAATGCCAATACGGTGCCTGTGTCAGCAAAGAATACGAATGCGATGGTGTTGTGCAATGCGTTGACGATTCTGATGAAAATCGTGACCAATGCAGTATAATTTTCAATAAAGCAACCAGAAATACACGGGCAATCCAGACGAATAGGTACGCTAATTGAGTAACCCAACTTCTGATACAGTCAACTTAGCCATCAAGTTGAGCAATTCGATATAAAATCATTCTCACCTGCAGCAAATCGTGCGCCGTACCCTCGTCAACTCAAGATAAAACTGTCACGTTCCATTGTGGCGGAAATGTTCCGGCACAAAACTGCGATACTGAAAGCGGATACGTACCGGAATTTACAGTAGCCTCGGTCAGGTGTGCACCGCAATATTATCAAGAAAAAGGAGTATCAGATTCCGATTCCGTATGTCATAATAAAAAATGGCTACCCGATATCGAGAAATGCTTCAGTAAAATTTTCCTTAGCTTTCCACATCGCTGTTTGTAAACATTATGATGCATTTACAATCGCCTTTCCTATACCTTACAGAAGTATGCCAAAAACTTAACCCTGCGAATGTTGTGCTGTCGTGTTATCGAAATGGAATCAACATTCCTTGCGACGAGAACTCAAAATTGCTGGATGGCACCAAAGTACGTCCATCTTGTAAGCAATGGCACACGTTCGCGCAACCTCCAAATTATTTGGAGATTACCTGCAACAACGATGGAACGTGGGATAATCCTTTGTTTTCATGTATCCCGGGTACAAATCATAGAAGTAGATAGATAATATTCCTTCCGGCGCACTCTGACGCACTGGTAAAAAAGCCGAAGGTTTCCCACTTTTTCACAGTAATACAACCGAGATTTCTCCTGAAACATCGGTAGAACTGCCGAAGAAAATCCTGGCA
>FIZR01015800.1:0-17607 GCA_900060175.1 Ferrisia virgata
TCAAACAAATTAAGAAACATAAAAAATCATACATTTCCCTGAAATAACTTCGATATCTCTACAAAAGACGACGTAATCATTACGCGAGTGTGCTCAGGCCATTCTCTTCTGACACATTCCTGTATCTCTTGAATAAAAACTCTGCTCCCTTATGCCCAACATGCAAATGCCAAATGTCCATAACTCATATACTCTTCGAATGTCCCAAGTATCGCCGAGAAAGAAACCTATTTCTCACATCAAACGATCCTGTAGAAGTCCTGGCTGATGATCGTCAAAAAAATGCAAAATCTACTTGTACTATCCTTTGTGATCAAAACTGGACTAAAACCCCTTCTTTAAACAACTATCCTTCAATACACCTCTGATATTATTAAATCCTCGTGATTGTCGTTTTAAGGGAGAGTTAAAAAAAATATATCAAAATACAGAAAGTCCAAAAAAAAAATACAAAACTTGTTTTTTCTTTACAAAAATTAAATAAAAAGGGTATTTTGATTTTGTTTTTCATTAGTTTTCTGAATTTTTCAATGTTAAAACCGGTCTGATAGTTCGCAACCGGTTATCAAAAATTCGTGCCAGAACCATTGATCAAAATTCATTAGAAAAATGTTGAAAACAAGTGAAAACTGTCCAAAAATATGAGACAAATCATTAAAAACCGTTGTAAAATTGATGAAGAATTTTAAAAAATCGTGAAAAGTGCAAAAAATTGATAAAAAGTTTACAAAAAAATATCGAAAAACACGTGAAAATTGATCTAATTTTAAAAAAAGACTGAAAAACATTGAGCATCGAGTAGAAGTTTAACAAAAATGGGTAAAAAGTGCAGAAAATATTGATCAAAAATCACAAAAAGATGTTGAAAACAAGTAGAAATTGACCAAAAATGTCACATACAACGTTAAGATTCATTGAAAAATTGGTGAAAAATTCAGAGAAGTTCGTAAAAAATTCATAAAATTGACCTAATGAAAAAAAAATTGCTGAAAATCATTGAAAATTCAGTAAAAGATTGACAAAAATGAGTAAAAAGTGCAGGAAAAAGATCAAAAATCACAAAAAAAAATGTTGAAAATAAGTAAAAACTGACCAAAAATTGAAAAAAAAAACCATTAAACATCATTGAAAATTCATCAAAAATTACGAAAAAATATTGAAAATTAGATTGAAATTTGTAAAAAAAACATGAAAAAAATTATTGAAAATTCAACAAAAATTACGAAGAAATGATAAAAAATAATGAAAACTGACGAGAAATATGAGAAAAAGTAACAGAAATTTATGAAAAATGCAAAAAATCAATCAAAAGTCATGAAAAAATGTTGAAAATTTGCTGAAATTCGAACACGAAAATGAAAAGAATTGTTAAAAAACATCGAAATTTGGGTACAAATAATGTTAATTATATCTTAAAATCAACATTACTCTCCTCTTCACTTTCTTTTGACATTTAATTTTATTATTCCCTCGCAAAATAAAAATTATCCAAGTACCTTTCGTTACGAGGTTTTGATCAGAAAATGTCAAATCAAAATCGTTACATCGGAGACGTGACGTTTTCACAGAACGACCACCGTAAAGAAATTCACAATTCCGAACGTATATTTGGCCCTAAATTCGAATAAATTTTCAAAATATCTCCATTTCGTTTGGGCTTTGTTAAAAAATAAGAATAAAAAAAAAACATCGCCATTTCGCAATTTTTGTGGCATATTACAATCAGAAGAATTGAAAAAAAAGCAAAATCAAGACCCCCAAAAGGCACCTACTAAATTTACATACCTAATTTCAACTTCCCAGCAAAATTTGGAGTGGAGTTATGCGAGGAACAAACTCAAAAAATAAGAAAAAACCACCAATAATCCAATTCTTAGGTGCTGTGAAAAGGTGAAATGGAGCTGAAAAGTCGAGACCTCCAAAAGGCACATCTAAGGCCACTATTAAATGTACGTACCTAATTTCAACTTCCCAGTCCAATTTGGAGGGGAGTTATGCGAGGAACAAACTCAAAAAATAAGAAAAAAAGACCAAAAAACCACCTTTTTGGGGCTGGGAGGGTGTGAAAAGGAGCTAAAAAATTGGAATCCCTAAAAGGCACATTTAAGGCCCCAACCGAATGTACATACCAAATTTCTACTTCCTAGCTGAATTTGGTGGAGAGATGGGGAGGAACAGCCCTTTTTCAGGGTCAAAGAGGGGGAAATCCCCCATATCTCCCCTCCTAATTGACCTGGGAGGTTGATTTTTGGAAATGCTATAAAATATTTGATTCTCTATGAATTAGCTTAAAAGGGGCAATTTTTGTATTTTTGACCCCTTAGCACCCCCTCCCACAAAATGGGGCAAAACGGATGACCCAAATTTATCTTTTGCGATTTTGGTCGGTATCGAGGCGTAAATAAATAAAAATAAATACCTGACATGACTAAAAATCGTCTTAACGGTCTTCTAAGACTCTAAAAATGGATTTTGTTGATATCCACCACCCCCCCCCCCCCCTCATCCGCCGTTGGTTGATAGACTGTAATGGCCTGGACCCCCCCCCCCCCCCTCATCCGCCGTTGGTTGATAGACTATAATGGCCTGGTTTTCATTTATAATATGACATTGAAAAATAATGCTAAAAATAGACCTTAAACGATTGTTTCTGAATAAAAATTGGAAAAAAAAATACACCTCTCCTTACATCCTCAACACAATTAAAACATGCGATGCCCCCTCCATTGAAGAATTCCTAATATTAAAAAGACGAATCGAATTTTGGCCATTCACTGTGTACTTACCATCAAGAGGATCACCTAAGAAATAGGCGTGAGTATTGCGAATGAAAGGCCCTTTTTAATCGAGGGTGGCACTAAGTCTTCAAATTTCTGAGAACCTTCCTCATTCAAATAGGACTAAAATAAGTTACTTACTCGATGTATTCGTTTCTTCGATCGAATTCCATGAGTCTATATTTACTTACTCATCATTACGTAATCTTTGCCTTTACACTTAACGATAGCAATGCAATGGTACTGGCAGTAGGTACCTACCTAAATATAAACGTTAATTACCTGTAATTCCGAGCAGAGCACACCTTGTATGCTTCGATGAATTCATCATATGTATCTGTTCAAAAGTATACGCATGTTCGTATACCTGTATGTACTCTGCACTGTGCAGTTGTTCTTTAGGGTGGAGTGGAAGGGGAGGAGGGAAACTCAAGTCATGACTGGTCTCTTAATGAGTGTAGGATAAATCTGATCTATTTCATAATCAGATACGCGGCGCGCTTCATTTCACAACTATAAGTAATTTATTCTTGTCTATGTGTATATACCACATCTATTATGATAACAAGTGAAAGAAAATATTCTGGTTTAAACCGCCTTCTCATCGTATCTTGCGAATGTGCGCGAAGATGACAACGACATCGACATGTAAGCTTGCATTCGCCTATAATATCTGCATAATATAAATTCGCGAATATATTTTCACATACTAGTACATATGTTGAAGAAGAAAAAAAAAAAAAAAAAATCATCGTCACTCGGTGAATTCTTTTATAGACATAACAATTTGTTAAATTGGCATATCCGCCTTTACCCCCCCCCCCCCCCCCTTATAAATAGTCGATAAAACCACCTTCGCATTCTACCTGTATCTATCTGCTTCTTCTTCTTCTTCTTCTTCTTCTTCGTAAGCAATCGTCAATTCGAATACGGTATAAAATAGAAATATATTCGGTTATATTAACCAAATAGTAGTTATTTAGTATTCGAATGGTAATCGCGAGCTATAGCTTTAATATTGTAATGCTGTGTATGATGATGACACGTTATCGAATGAACTTTTGTCCTTATAAGTGGAAGCGATGCTGTTACAATGGCTCTTTTTTTGAGTATACGTATCAACGTATATTAACCCATTCATGCTGAGAACAACTTACTAATTAACGTACCCATAATAATAAAAGGTGCTTCGAGTATGATTATGAATGGTAGAAAGAGTTAATGAAATGCGACGACCCGGCAAAAGAGCAACGAACAGATCGTCGAAACGTTTAGCTAATAATACTTTACTTATACGTACGTACGTACCGTAATTTACTATGCGAATTTTTTTTTTTATAACCGACTATATCGCCCCCCCCGCGCCGGCCCTGTTTCTCTTCCTCTTATGCGAGGCGTATCATAAATTATACATACGTATTACATATGTATTGAAGCTGTGTACGTACAGACCTATTCTACATATGTACATAAGATTACACTATACATATGTATGTATATATTCATACGCCAACCAAGCAAAGCCATAAGGTGAATTGAAATGGTCAGTAAACTTGCGGTTGAATTGAGTATACCTCGTACCTATCCTAAATGGCGTACTTGTAAAAATGGAGTAATAAAAATGACGCCATTATGAAAAACCATGTAATCATGACACCAGTTTTGAAAAACATCTCCGTATAATGAGTTTTAATTAGAAATTTTTTTGTTGTAAAGAGCCTCGAGAGATGGTTTCGCAATATGAATGATGGAAGAATTACATCGAAATGATGTACACGTAGGTCTAGGTAAATACTTTTTACAAATAAGCGTTTGCTCAGCCTCTCTTTATTGTACGCGGTGATAAATTTGCACGCTATTTAAGTACCTGAATTCACGATATAGGATGGATTGGATGTCGAGTAAATAAAAATACCTATCTACCTACCTACCTACCTACCTACCTACCTACCTACATATACGTAAAGTGCATACTAGTACATACCTTTGGTGTATATATACGTATAATATAGCTATATACAAGTTGGACGTAATGAATCGGAAATGATTAAAATATATTTGAAACTCGTCGTCATCGCAATTTATAGTGGTGGATACTGATTAAGTATCTGGTATATATATACCATACGAATATGCACGCAGCCATCGTATACAAAAGACGCTATTAACCTATCGAACTGTTATCAAGATCACGTCGTGTACCGAATTATAGGCAGTTTTATGGATTAAGGTCTTTCGAATCTGCGCTAGCCGCATTTATGCAGGTGAATAAACTCGCTTTTCGGGCCTCATCGTGTACTACCAAGTCAGTCGTACGCTAATGAACAAATCTTCTCGATGCATATAGCATGGTGTGTTGCATTCCAAATTCCGCTACAAGTGGTCCCTCGATTCGTTTCTTACTCTGTAGTGTGTATTTCAGCCACTCAACCGACCGCCATAGATAACACAATCGACCTTTATTCGTACGAAAACTGGAATCTTATTTGCTGTTTTTCAAAACGGACTTTATTTCTCATAACTGGACGCTAATTATCGTCTCCGGAAATTAATATATCCCAACACGTTGTGCATCGCAAATCACAACCTTGTAGCCGGTTCGAAGTTCATCTTACACGTATCAAAATCCAATCCGAGTCTCGTATAATGTCAACTTTACGCTGGTTGGTTCCTCCCATATGCAGATGATCCCTAATTGGGGTTTTCAAATGCAAGGCTCTTTTAAGAACACAGCCGAATCGCATTCTTTCGCAAGCGATACGATGTCAACGTGTTTGTTTGGATATGAGATGAGCTAGGGCGAAGGGAAAATTTGACCATGCATATCTAGTTTTTTTTTTTTTTTTTTTTTAGATTTTACCACGAGTGTTGAACACCATGGAACAGAATATCATGTAATTTTACTGCTGGAAATATTACCGATTTCCAATTAGCATTTGATTAGGCAATGAGAAATAATTTCTCGGTAGTTTTTTTTTGAATTCGTAACGATCGCGAATGCATTTTATAATTAATTCTCGTCGAGCTGAGATTATTTTCGTGTAGCGATTTGTTTGTTTTTTAAATTCTGCTGAAATTTAAATTAACGATTTAAATTTTATTGAAAATCTTCTGTTCTCAAATATGGGACATGAATTTGATTAAAGAATGAGGGTATATAGCTGGAGTGTAAGTTTTTTTTTTTTTTTTTTTTTTTTTTTTTTGGAAAACGATGCCAATTTTTCAACTGTAAAATTGAACTCGATTTGAACTTGGATGAATATGAAGTCATCTATTTGATAAAAATATGTCGATAAGGTATACGGAAATGGAACAGATTAATGGTTAAAACTGGAAAAATTCTTCGCTACATTTTAATTAAAATTTGTATTTAAAAGAAATTACTGTAGAAATAAGAGACTATCTCAAGTTTACTATCTCCTGGAATATTTAATTATACTAAATTATACATATATATATATATAACGATAAAACAATTTTCGTGCTGTTGAACTTGAAAATCTGCAGTGATAAGATATTCTCTGATACGAATAGTGAAATGTTGCCGACTTCAGATTTTGGAGTAAATCATCGAATGTTTCAAATAAAGCTTAAAACTAAAAGTGATTTTGAACGCTCCTCAAAGAGGCACAATTACAAAACAATGTACTGCACTTTTGAGAGGAACGGTCCCGTTTTAACGAGTGTTTGAAAAAAAATTTTGAAATTTATGTTGATGTGTGGTATCTGGTGTAGATGAGGGTTTGCTTACATGATTTTTTTGGGAAAATTACTGCCAATATGATTTTTAAAAAATCCCCAGAACGTCGTTAAAAAAATTCATAAAAAGTTTTCTTACTTATTCGGTAATGTACGGTTAAAATGATGCATTACTTTGTAATTTACCAGTAATTTTTTGTTAATTTGGCTGTAATTACTGGGTAATTGCGCTGTAATTACTCGGTAATTGCGCCGTAATTACTGGGTAATTGCACTGTAGTTACTAGGTTATTGCGTCGTAATTACTGAGTAATTGCACTGTAATTACTCTGTAATTACTCTGTAATTGCTCCGTAATTACTCGATGATCGCGTCGTAATTACGCCGTAATTACTAGATAATTGCATTGTAGTTACTCGGTAATTGCTCGGTAATTGCTCCGTAATTACCCGGTGATTGCTCCGTAATTACCCGGTAATTACAGTAGAATTATCCGATAATTGCGCTGTAGTTACTCGATAATGGCTTCGTAATTACTCTGTAATTAACGGGTAATTGTTCGAACCGGTAATGATTGAAATAGGTCAGTTTTGTACATAACCAAAGCTGAGGTAAGAGTTGTTAGGTTTTTTTTCAAAACTTTGAGGGGGTATGAAAAAAAAGTTGCGAGATGACGTGAAAACGAACGTGCTAAAAATTTGGGGTCCCTAACTTAACCCTTATTTCACCCCATTGTGATTTAAAATTTTTTAATTTACATGAAAAATCTTAAAGAAATTTTTTTTTTTCCGATTTTTTTGGTGCTAACGTGTTATTAGTGGACAACATGAGACAGAAAAAAAATTGTTTGCGATTTTTTTTACTTTTCAGGGGTTTCAAAACCACGTTTAAAAATGAAAAAATCAAATATTTCCCATTTTTTTTGAAATGAAAAAGCAAAAAAATAATACTCTCAACAATTATTATCTCATAAAAAATGATACAGGTTTCGTATCTTGAAAACATTTTAAATAATTGATTTTTCCATTTTTAAACGGAATTTTGGAACCCCTGAAAAGCAGAAAATGTTGTCCACTACGACACGTCGGTACCAAAAAAAATCGAAAAAAAAATTTTTTTTTGATTTTTCATATTAATTTTAAAATTTTAAATCAAAAGGAAATGGGGTAAAGGTCGAGTTAGAGATCTCAAAATTTTATCACGTTCATTTGATGTAATTTCGCAACTTTTTTTTCATGCCTTCCTGAAACTTTCGAAAAAAGCTTGAAATTGAAATGCCTTATGCCCTACTATCAAGTCCACTATTCAAAATCATGGTAATGGTGCATTTTTTTCATTGAAATTTAACCTGCCTAGGAACGGAGTAGCGGGCTATTCTGAAGTGACAAAAAATTTGGCCATACCGTAATTTTGAATAGTGAATGTGGCAGCAAATCATTTTTGGTCCAGCTTTGGTTGTGCACAAAATTTGCCTACTTCGGTACTTTGAAGAGGCTGTTTTAGTTCAAATGTACACTACTCCTTCAATAATTAAGATAGGCAAAATATGTAAATCACAAAATTTGTGGGAAATGTTATTGTGCACAAAGTCTTCTATATACGAATTGATCATCCGATAAAAATTTTGAAATTTCGATGAAGAAAGGGGCGAGTTACACGTGACGCATTGTTCTCGCGAAGATCCAAGGTCCACGATCATACTACAACATCGAAGAAAGTTGAACCCTTTGGTCAAAATATCCTAAAATCAACGTTTCAGGGTAACCAGGCGAGGGCTGGGCATTGCTTCGATTTTGTGTCTTGTACACGCTCCTTAGACTGAGTAATTTGACCTTGGCCGGAGTCTTTGTATGCGTGCATTTTTCAGTAATTCGTTGCGCCTACGTTTTATTGTAGCCCTACTTATTTGAGTAACCTTTAAACGAAGTTGAAATTTTACTTGTAGATTCGATGCATGTCTTTTACAAAGTGTACAAGTCTATAATATATGTACTCGTACTTACCTACCTTGCTTACCTATATCTTTCGAGAATCGCGACTTGAGTGCAAATTCATTCGTCGCCAACAATACAATTGCTTCGATATCGAATAAGAAAAAAATTCCATAGCTTATATGTAATCGATACATTATCTTACCGGTAGTAATAACGACGAAGAAATAAAACTGTAAAAATAATGGAAAAAATTCAAGAATTTTACGCGACATTAACAAGAGTAAAACAGATCATGTACCTACTATTTATTCGGAATGTAAATATTGGTACATGAAACCATTTAAACGTGTTTTCATTTAGCTCGGTATCTGCTACAGCGGTCGCTTGGTGAGTTTAGTGATTCGTGTTTATTTACGCAGGTATACGCATGTGTGTGTGTGTGTAAGTCAAGTATAAGCGATGTATCCGGAAGGGGAAACAGTGCACGGTGGTAGATGAGGCTTGCTGAAGAGAGAAGGTCCTGCTGGAACAACAAATTGATCACAATGAAAAATGCATTAAGATTGTTGGTATATGCGGTAGATGAGGCTTTAATGGCAATCCCGACTCGATTATATACCGATGGCAATTTTTCTTTTACGATCGCATCGCATTATTTCCATTAATACGAATTATGTGTTAGATTGTTGTTTATTTTTTTATTTATTTTATTTTTTTTTTTTATAATCTTCCGAACACGATTAGCATTAGAATAATTACGCAATCGAGGTGATTTTTTTTTTTTACAACAAGTAGAATCTTCTTCTAGTGGATGTTGTTATCGGGACAATTTAGAATTAATTCATCGATATGTGTAATTCGAAGAACTCGGATATATGTTGGAATATTGTAAGATTTCCAAAACGTGATACGAAAGATCGCACGATATCGAATATATTACATGAGATGTATGTAATGCATGTACTTACTTTTGTAGCTGTTGTAATCGAACTACAATGCAACGTAATGGATTTTGAAGTTGGCACTGCACAGAATTTAATGATATAATATTAATTTAATTGAAATGAGAATACGCTCAGTTTTTTGCATTATTATTGCTTCGTAATTTTTCGATATCGATGAGCTGTAATTGTTGATCTGATACGAGTGATGTGTGTGTCTTTATTTTGTATCCAGCTATTTATACCTATTTGTATTTTGTGCAAGCTAAATTTATCCTATTGTCTTTGTAATGTTGAAGAGAAAGCTCAAAGTATAGGTACTTACTTTAATGTATCTGGAAGATGCTCGAATATTGAAACATCGATCAAGCCGTTCCATTATTTCGACACGAATTCAATTTTCTCTTGAATTGATTAAAACTCGAATAATCCACGTTGTAGAAGAAATCTTATACGAATTTTAATTTTAAAAACTAATCACATTAGAAAACTTTCTTTCGGTTGTTCAACATTTGTAGTGAATTATTGGCATAAACAGAGATAACTTCTTGGAAATAAAATGAATGTAGAAATAGTCCTCACCCATGTTTTGGTGCCGGGAAGATATGGTACAGATTAAGGGAATTTTTTGAATTCCTAATTGCCTATTTTTTGTGCGGATTTTTGAGAAAAAATTTACTGCTTCTTTGGCTCATAGAATCGTTTGAAATTTAAATTTGTATTTTAACAATTTCATTCGAATTTTCATAACAATCGAGCAAAAAATTGAAAATCATATAAGACGAGTCCTACAAGTACAGAAAATTATAAAAAATCGATCGAATAGAAAAATTGATTGTAAATTCACTCTCATGATGATTTAAAGTGAATTTTCGATTCCAATTTTTGACTCACCAAAAGGCGACGATTAAAGTAAAACTAAGACCTCTTACCAGATCTATATATTAAATTTCAACTGCCTATCTCAATTTGGAGGGGAGTTATGCGAGGAACAAACTAAAAACATGGTAAAACCCGTTCAAAAAAAAACATACTTTGAGGCTGTAAGGGGGAGCAATGAGGATGAAAAGTCGAAATTTACATAACGCAATTTGTGGCGCCTATGAAGCCTACATACCAAATTCCAACTTCCTAGCTTAATTAAAGATAGGGAAGAATAGCTCTTTTTCAAGGTCAAATAGGAGGGAAACCGTATATTTCCCCTCCTGATTGGCCCTGGAGGCAGATTTTTTGGTTATGTCATACAGCTTTGGATTCTCTATCGATTGTCTCAAAAAGTAACAATTTTTGGGACTGTTGCCACTTAGTACCTCCTCCTCCAAAATTGGACATGACTGAATTTTGACTAAAGGTTATCCCCACTCTGGAATATCAAATCCGCCGCCAATCTAAGCCCATTTCCCAAATTTGATCTGTTTCGGTTGATATTGAACTGAGTAAAATCGGATTTTGTTGATATTCCCCCTCCCCCTCATGCGCAGGTTGATAGTCCATAATAACCTGATTTTCATTGACAACACGACATGGGAAATCAGAAAATCAGGCTAATCATCGAGAAAATGACCAATTTTAGTATAACAGAATAATTTGTTAGTGAATAGCCCCCCCCCCTCCCAGGCACATCTAAGTCCTCTACTAAATCTAGATGCTGAATTCCAACACTTAGTTAGCTCACTCAAAAAATGGTAAAAATCATCCAAAACACCGTGGTTGTAAAGGAGATTAGTGGCAGTGGGAGTTGAATGGGGCTAAAACGCCTCAACTACCAAAAGATAGATCTAGGACCACTGTTAAATCTCCAAGACTGATTTTTATCATCTATTATTGGAATAGAAGTTGGAAGTAGATGGTAAATGAAGTAAATGTAAAAATAGCAACTGAAACAAAGTATCGTAAAGCAGTTAGAAGTCTTGATATTTTTGAGCAACACCACTTGACCAGATATCACATACGCTGTAAATGTTGTGAGTCGAAAACAAAATAATACCAATATTGATGACTGGAGTAAAGTCATACAAATTTTGTCAATATTTGAAAGGTACAAAAGATTATGGATTGTTGTACAAACTCACCATGCAAATAGTGTGAGGATAAGTAGTGTCACATGACACAGTTCTGGCGTAGGACTTTTGACAGCAAAAATGGCACACTTCTGACAATGCTTCAGCCAATCTGAGATCACTAAATATTTGCTAAACTCATGACAGTGACATTGAAATGGTGCCATTGTAGCACTAAGATGACTCCAAAATGACTTCATTATGACATGGCTATGACATTACTGTGACATATTAATGACATGTATTTGACTCATCAGTGACATGTTTCTGACGCCATAATGGCGCATTTTTGACATGATAATGACACATTTATGATGCATAAAACTTTTGTCGCCAAAATGACATGTTTCTTATTCATTTCTGACATGTTTCTCCATTATAATGAATTACTATTAGTGTTAAAGTAAATCGACTTCTATACCAATTCAGCTGCTGTGGCAGTTAGCATGAGAAGACCTAAAGGGCATTAACTACTCCATCTTTTGGTCCAGACAATGATATGACATTTATTCGACGAGGTATTGGAACATTGATGGTACACTATTGGCATAATAATGAAATGCTTCTGACTTGATTATGCCACTTATGTGAGTTGGCAGCGGTCTGCTTCTGACAACTGTGTAAAATCAATTTTATACTGTTGTGACATGTTTTTAATGCTGCGTGGACTTGACTCCGTTTTGGTAGTACACTATTACCATATGAATGGTATCTGATATGCTTTTGACTTGATTATGACACTAATGTGACTTAGGAGTGGCACACATCTGACAGCATTATAACACCATTCTGACACAGTTCTGACATGCTTCTGACAATATTATGACTCAATTCTGACACCTGACACAGTTCTGGTATGCTTCTGACACTATTCTGACCCATTTATGGCGTGATTTTGATGCTACTTTGGCACGTTTCTGACGCAATTGTAACATATTTTCATCAGTATCAAAAAAATGCCACGGTTGTGTCAGAAATATGCCGAACTAGTGTCAATAGCATGCCATAAATGTGTCAGAATAGTGTCAGAATCATGCCAAAACTGTGTCAGAATGGTGTCATAATGTTGTTTGAAGCGTGGCACTTCCAAGTCCCATTGGTGTCACAATCAAGTCAAAAGCATGTCGGATGTCATTCATATGGCATTGGTGCACTGCAAAATTGAAGTTAAAAGTATGCTGTAGTTGTGTCAAAAAGGTGCTATAGGTATTGAGCTAAATGGGGCGTGGTTGAAAGAATAAATATCTAGCCTTCCCAGAATTTTTCTTCTAGGACCCCAAAACGAGTTTTGTTGACTTATTCATGACGTAGAACATCAAGCTAAACAATGTCAACCATTGCACCTCCTAAAAAACGTTTAATTAATTTTTAAAATTTTCAAAAAATAGAAACCTGCTTGCCAATTATTTCAATCCGAATAATCATTTCCCTATGTTTTCGAATTCCACCTGTAACTTTAACATTGTATTCTAAAGATATGTAAGCTCTACAGAGAAATACAGATTTGTGTCGAAAAAACTGCTAATGTGTTTCCATTTTAATTAAATTATCAAAATTATTTAGAAAAAAAAAACTAAACAAAAATACTAACCAGATCTATTAGAGAAGCTTTGTTCACAAAACTGGATTTTTACCAGCACAGTTCAAATTTCACTAGATTTCACATGATGATTATCTATGAATTTAGCAGAACCAACTTTTGAATAGATGTAACGAATGAATACTACGACTTTAGAACAGTTCACTAAATGGCTAGGATCTAGGTAGGTGTTGATAACACTTGACTAGCTAATAATTCGTGATTAATATTTTACCAATTTAATAAAAAAGTTCAGTCTAGTATCGTTGCACGTAAAGATTTAATTATTTCAAAGCTTTTACAGATGCGTGCTTAAAATTAATAACAAGTTCATCTTGTGCTTGCGATTAAAAATATAACTAATATAATCACATGCAATTTAAAATAAATAATGTAAATTATGTTGCCATCTATCTAAATACATGCAAAGTAAATTGTCTCCTTACGATTTCTCCCTAACATTGGTAAATATGTAGTAACTATACTAATGTACCTTCGAACATGATTCACTAGTAAAATTTTTTACTCTAATTTTTTTATGATAATTATTATCTCTATAAAATTTGATTTTTTAAATTCATTTATATTTTTTTTATTCAACAAAGAGCTCTTTTTATGAGTTTTACTGATATAATTATCTTCGAAAAGTCAACTTTTTACAGTCGAATCTTTTTTGCAGTAAAAAAAACGCATCATAATGCGTTACTTTTTTTTTGTGAGCAACATTTTCATTAATTAAAGGGAATACACGAATGCCCATTCATGAAATACATAAAATTGAGCGCCGTAACCCTTCTAAATCTATATACCAAATTTCTACCTCCTAGCTCAATTTGAAGGGGAACAGTTACATCAAAAGGCACATATGTATATATAGAGTTTCTATTGAATGTACGTACCCAATTTCACCCCTCTTCCTAAATTACCTGAATTTAAAAGTAGATTTAGTGGAACAACCTTTTTTCATGGTCAAAAAATGAAAACCTCACATACCTCCCATCTAAATTAACCAAGTGGGCTGATTTTTAGATATGTTATATATCCTTCGATTCTCTATCGATTGGTTTGAAAACGAAAAAATTTTGGCCATTTTAGCCTTTCTGCACCCCCTCTCCCCAATTTGGACATGACTGAATTTTGACTTAAGGTCATCCCCGCTCAAAAATATCAAATCTACCGCCGATCCAGGGGCACCTACCACATTCAATCGATTTTGGTCGGTATTTGGTCGGTATCGAGCTGAGCAAATGATTTTTAATTTCGGGCAAGGAGGGGGATAAATAAAAATAAAGATGAAAGTATCTGGCATGCTCAAAAATGGTCTCAATGGTCTCCTAGGATCCCAAAACGGGTTTCGTTGATAACCACCCCTCCCCCTCCCCAATGCGCTGGCCGGTAATCCGTAATAGCCTGATTTTCATTGACAATACAACATTGAAGACTAGGCTAATTATTGCAAAAAAAAAGCGTCGCTTTTTTCCGAATCATCAATGAGGATAAAAAGGGTTCAACGAGGCTAAAAAGTCGAGACCCTCAAAAGGCACAACTAGGGTCCATACTGAATGTACATACCTAATTTCAAGCTCCTAGCTCTATGGTGTTTGGAGGAGAGTATGCGAAGAACAAACTCAAAAAACTCAAAAAATCAGAAAACCTAACCAAGAAATTACATTTCCTTAGGCTGTGAGGGGGTGCAATGGAGCTGAAAAGTCGGAGCCCTTAAAGGGCACATCTAGGCTCCCTACTGAATGTACATACCAAATTTCAACTTCTAAGCTCATTTCGGCGAGGAAATAGGAGAGGAGCAGCCCTTTTGCAAGGTCAAAAAGGGTAAAACCCTCATAATATCTTCCCTACTAATTGTCCTAGGAGGTTGATTTTTGGATATGCTACACAACTTTTGATTTTCTAACAATTGACTTAAAAAAAAACAGTTTTTTGTGTTTTTGACCGCTTGGAATCTCCCTCCCCCCAAATGGGATAAAACTGAATTTTCAACGAAGGTCATCTCCACTCATATATATCTAATGTTTGGGCGAAAAAATAAAAAATAAATGTAAACATGTCATTGGAGCGATTTTTGTCAGTATTGAGCAGAGTAAATGATTTTAATGTTCGGGAAATAAATAAAAAATAAAAATCGGACAAGACCAAAAATTGTCTTGATGGCCTTTTACGACCCCAAAACGGATTTAGTTTTTATCCCTCCTCCTCCCCAACCGCTGATGGTCGATAGACTGTAATAGCCTGGTTTTCATTGACAATATGACATAGAAAATCGGGCTAAAAATTGTACTGAAAAATCGATATTTTCTGTCGATCTTTGAATTATGAAAAACATATATAAGGAACAGAGGAAGTAAATGATTTTAAACTCGTTAGTAAATATTTGTGCAGTAAATTTGCAGATTTTTAGCTGCGTATAGTTTGCTATGTTTTATTACAATGAGGTGCCTACTTGACTCGATTTAATATTGATTATATAAAAACATATTATTCTTAAATTAACATTAACCTACGCTTTGTGTACTGGTACGAATAGGCCGAAATGTTTCTTCTTTATTTGTGAAAAATTTCATTATTACAATAGCTTCCATGCATGTGCCAAACGATTGCATTGCAATACAAAACTCGTAACTTCTACTTTTGTTTCCGTATAAAAAATATAATAACAATTCGGCAACGCTGAATGCTGCTGAGAATCCGCCGATCATTATGAGAAGACGAAGACGTAGAGAGAAATTCGTCCACAGCTCTTTTTTATTCATACTCGCTGAGCTTATGTACCAAAATGCGCCGATTATAGGAATCAAACGTAAAACACGCGATATGGTCTTAACAGTATTTAATATACTTGTCATCGAGAGCCAAAAGTCAGGTACTTTTAAACTGTCTTTCCCTTCTACCGAATACAAATATTCTAATGCATTCTCAAATGATTCGTAATAATACAACGTTAAATATAAACAATAAGGTAAATGTGGCAATGTACCCAGAAAACAGTAAATGACAAATTTTTTATTTTGCGGCCCCGAAGCTGGTTGTAAATATAAAGCAATGTTACGAAAATTCCAGAACACATCCAAAGCCATTATACATTTATAAAAAGTCGCCGATACATGTAAGTAATTTCCAAAGATGAAAATGAATATTTTTGGTTTAATCGTATTCGTTACGAAACAAAACATCCATGTGATTGAAGTAACGTATATTAATAATATAATTAAACAGTAGAAAGTGATATTCTTGGTAGTTAAACTTTGCGGACTTGCACTCTTATAAAATTTATGAATATGTACGAACATGTAGTAAATTGATATTGCAGCTATAAAGATGAGACTCACCATTATAATAATTGCCGCAATTAGTATTACAATGAGTATACATGTTAATATGAAAATCAATAATAGTTCGCCAATATTTAAGTCGGACATCGTTGATTACTTCTTGGGTATTGAATTTAGCATAAATAAGGTAAATAAACAATTTAAGATCTATAGTAAGAGGTGTGATTTGCAGATGAGAGATGTAAAGAAGATTATTTTAAGTAGCTGGGTATCGTTATTTGCTTGTTTCTGTACTCACTTCTTGGATTTAATTTTTTCTTTAAATTCCAAAACTATGCAATAAAATTCGATCCAATTGCGTTCAATTTTTGTTTTACTTTTGAAAATTCTTCAACAAGTGACACGACACTTCAATACAATCCGAATTGAATGTACCACGTATGTATCATGACTTGATTATTTTAACTTGAAAGTTGATAATTTCGCAAAAAGTTATGTAATAATAATACACAGGTAGATGTGTCAGGTACGAAAATTTATTAGGAACTAACAATAAAATTCTATCTACTTTATCTATACTACGTACAGTTTATCTCTACTATGTAGGTATAGTTTAAACCTGCTATAATTTTACAATATTTCTCCACTTTTCCTTTTTTTTCTTTTTTTTTCTTTTTCCCTTTTTCTTTTTTTAAAATAAATTACATGAACAAAATAAATTCACGTATCATAATAACAAACTTCAACATAAAATAATCATCTAATACACAAAGATTCACGATGTTTTACAAAACTATTCCAGCTAATAGCTTTCGTAAAAATATCCGCGGTTTGTTCATCAGATTTTATATATTCGACACGAATTTCACCTTCGTCTATTTCATCATTAAGAAATCGATATCTCACATCTATGTGCTTACATTTTGTGTTATTATCATTATTCTTACTTATTAACACAATATTTCGATTATCTTCAAACATTAAAATATCCCTACATTTTATATCCATATCTAATAACTGTTTTAGCCAAATCCCTTCAGTAACTGCAGTTGACAACGCTATATATTCGGCTTCAGTAGTGGACAAGGAAACACTCTTTTGCTTAACAGACTTCCACGCCACCACATTTCCACCCAAATAAAAAACAAAACCAGTTCGCGATTTCCTATCTATATCGCTACCGAAATCTGCATCTGCGTACCCTACCAAATCGAAATTTTTATTTTTACTATAACATAGACTCAAATTTTTGGTTCCTTGCAGATACCTCAATATCCTTTTGGCGTACTCATACACTTGATCAGTTGGTTTTTCTAAGAATTTACTTAAC
>FIZR01015806.1:0-28923 GCA_900060175.1 Ferrisia virgata
TTCTTGGTATAACCTTCTGATGATATGATGTGGATACTCATTCCTACGGTGGTTGGTCATGGTTAGATTAATATCAGGAACTTGAATTAGCCATTGAGGGAATTTTATTGAATGAAAAACTCGGGATACCTACCTTACAACATTTTGCGCTGTTTAAACTGCTCGAGATTCATTTCCTCTCCTTTCCTTCCTTATAGATGTATTTGCTTTAAAACAAAAACTTTGGAAAAATGGAAATTTACTTATTCGAATCATTTCATAAACTTTTTTCCCCAATCTAAAACGTTGAAAAAAAAACGCCAAACAAATAAATTTTACTACACTAAAAATTTAATATTTCGTTAATTTCCATTTCATTACGGTTTTCCTTTCCTTTGAACACACCTGGCGATATCGATAATCAAATTACTCAATCGTATTGAAGTAAAAAAAAAAAAACACTTACGTGACTACGAACTTTTCCTAGAATAAGTGAGAAACTTTCTACTTTTACCTCTTTTCCTCGTCAAATGTTCATGAATTTCACAAATTTACTCGTCTAACGATAATTTTTCCTTTCGTCGAGTTTCTTTCATGGAAATCAAACCCATGTACGTGTATTGGTATACACGACGCCGATTTGATATTTTTTCCATTAGTAGAAAGATGTTTGGTTTCAGTACGAAAGAGAAAAATGTAGATAGCTCTATTACGAACGTAAATTATAATTCTAGAAAAATGAAATTTAGATATGAATTTGTGCTTGGAACGTGAAAATTTAGTACCTATCTGCGTGTTGTGCAATTTACCATCTAGCTTATATGTTTATGTTCACGTTGACAGTGTTGCCACATGTTGTACCCTAGAAATACTGCTGCTTTTAACTGCTGCATAGTATAGAAGGTCATTTGGAATGGTTTATCCGCGCTTCCCCATCTTCTCCTTGTAACATCTGTCAACGCCTACGTTCGGTTTGAAAAAAAGAAATGAATAAATAAACAACGATTTTCCGACGTTGATTTTCTCGCTGCTGTTGATAATGGTTTGGGGATTTAGATGACTATCGCGAAGGGAGTGGAGTGGGGTGGGGGGGTAGAGGTGTACTTCTTGAACGAAGATTATTTGTACACGTAGGTATAGGTAGGTATGTAACTATGTGTGTTTTAGTAATTGGAGTGTTAGCTTTTTTTTTTTTTTTTTTTTTTTTTTTTTTTTATACTGTTTTGTATATTCGAACTTCGGAGGTTGCGTGGATTTTTGATATCTACACAATACGAAACGCGTGATTTAGATTTATTAATTATTATAAATCTATATTATAAAGTTGAAATTTTCACGAAAGTAGCTGCTTATTGAAATGGAGATAATATTTTGTATATTGTTTTACAGATAAACGGGATCGTATTACAAGGAAGATGCCATTTAAACGCGTCGGCTATAATCAAAGGCTTACCGGGACCAGTTTTCAAGATAATTATATTCAGGTAAGAATCGCATCAGAATTATTTTCTCTCAAATGTCTCTAAACAACGTGTAGCTGTGTGGTGGTTGGTGATGGTCGTTGTTGTGCGACAGTGCCAATTTAATGTAGAAATAAATAGATGGAGAAAGATAGGTATAGATTATCATGTATTTAGAATACTGAAGAAGGTCATGTATAGGTATATAGGTACTAGTAGTGCTACCTTATACTGGATAGGATTGACTTTGAGGAGATTAGTATACCAAATGTATACCATATCGATCGAAAAATATTATAATATTGGAACCGGTATGTACTTGTGTATTGGAACGTTTTCCGCATCTGTGGTGTTGTTCTAATCGTTGTCTTTTTTTTTCTGGCTATATCTATTTTTTTTTTTTTTTTTTTTTCTATAAGTGTAAACCGGTTTTTTTTTTATTTTTTTTTTTTTTTTTTTTTGACTATAAGTGTAAACCGGTTTGTTTGTAAAAATATTCGCGATGGAAATTCATCGCATCCCCGAAGAAGATGAGCACGAATTACTATTATATAATTTAGTCGTCGAATGATTAGCGAATGAGTTTGGTGCCTGTGGTTCGTATAACGTCGCGTCAAGTTCACACATGAGTAGCACGTCTTATATGTTGTATTTTTTCTGGTAAGATGAACATGATAAATTTTCCATTCGAGTACCGAGATGCTGTATTTTAAAATTACGTAGCGTATAGAACTTTAGTGTGGGTGTTTGTGAAACGTAAACAACTAATTATTTTCCGTAATCCTCGGTGGTGATGGTGATTCAAGTGTACGAGTTATACAATTCGATGCTGAGAGAGAAGGGTAAAATTTGTGTATTAGTGTTGACTTTTTCCGCTGGTTAACTGGTAGATAGGTAGGTAGGTAGATAGGTAGACACTAGAAGTATATGAAGCTGGAAAAACTTTTACATTCAGGTTACTTGGGGTTTTTTTCGTCCCATTTTTGGTTCGGTTTTAGTACATGTATTGTGGATATAATTGGAGCTAGGTATTTACCTACTGCTCTCTCTTGGTTTGTATAATTTAAACGTGTGTGTAACGTATGTGTCGTGGTATGTGAATTTCCGCGTGTACGTTTTTTTTTTTTTTTTTTTTTTTTTTTTTTTTTGGTATTTGTGGAATAAAAAACTTACACACTCTCATATCTCGAGTAAAGCTCGCAATTACCTCGGTCTCCGGGGAACACTACACAGAGCTGGGCTAAATGGCGACGAAAATTTGTACCTAGGTTTGAACTAAAGAGGAGCTCTCGTATGCGATGCGGGTCACGAAAAAATAATATTTGCAATTCCCCGATCCCGGTCGCTGGTCCTAGTCGCAGTCCCGAGCCTGGCCGACGCAACGAATTATAATTAGCAGAGCAAATTTATTCACTAACTCGCTAAAGACGAGATTAGCGATGGTCTTTCACCGAAACGAGAGGCGAAAAAAAAAAAAAAATGAACGAATATTTAATTAAATTTTACACCTCATTTACTCTTCTACCTTCTAAACCCTTTTACCCTACTTAAGTATCGTTTAGGTGGTATATTTTTGCAAATTATACCACCCGTCTTTTCGATATTAAAATCCAACCTTAGATACCTACGTTTCGAGCGTCATGGCCGTATGGTTTTTTTTCTTTTTTCCTTTCTCATATGGAAAAAAAGTTTCACTTTCGCCTAGTTTTTTTTTTATACTCACTTTTTGTTGTATATTGAAAAAAAAATATCGATTTTTTTTTTTTTTTTTGCAACCTTTACCTTTACTTTAGACTTTTAATATTTACTTTTCAACTTTTCGCGACAGCGACTCGTAAACCGACTGAAAAAAAAAAAATTCCCGCAAAAAAGGCGTAGGCCTAGTTATTATTTAAAAAGAAGAAATAGAGCTGAAATGTTACACGGTTTATGCTAATAAAACGTCGTAAATTAGACGAAGCTTTTCGCCTTTATTTACGTTCCATCATCTGCGTGGAATTTTTCTTTTTTTTTCTTTTTTTGTTTTATTTTCTAATAAATCTGTACGTGTTGGAAGTAGTGGATGGTGGATGGAAAAAGAATACTCGATGTGTTCAGGTTATACAGCATATCGAAGTAGAGAAATTGGTTAAATTTATACGATTATTGGTGGCAGTTAGATGAATGTAGATTCTCTCCCCTCACTTTCTGTAATTTTCTGAGTTTTCTGAGTTTTCCACCGTTTTTTTGAAATCTTACTCTGGAAAAGAAAAGTATCAGAAGAGAATGAACTGCAGTTTCATTATTGATACGAAAATTAATTAAATCGTTAGTTTGATTATTGAAAATTATTTTTTCAAGTTACAAGCTTTCTTATGTGTGTATTAATTCGTAAATTTGGATGAAAATTTTTACCTACAATTATATTTTATTATGAAATTTGTATAATACATCCAACGAAAAAATATTGTTTTCGAACTTAGTACTCGGTAATTTGAATTTTGCGAATGTTCATTCCTGAATTCTAAGATACAATTGGTTCTCGCATTTTTGGCCAAGTATATTTGGACAAACTAGTTGTGAAACATGTTGCATCTGAATATAAGAGTAATTAATCATATTTATGCGCTGATTTTCACGGGTTTCATATCCTTCCCCCCTCTTCAAGCGAATGGAAAAATTATTATCTCTGCTGTATTCATCTCAGGCTGAACAACTGAAACCGTCAATAACCTTCATTTTTCTCGGTAAAATTTCAAAGAACGTCCCTTTTCTTTGAATTAAAATCCCTCAAAAAAAACAAAATCGTGTTTGTATTACTTTACATCGTTCACAGAATAATTTCATGTGCAATTCTATTACTCAGAGAAAATTTGAACTCCCTTCTGGAAAATTTCTTGACTTGTTCCTCCAAAAAATTACTTGAATCAGGTTCACTTCCTATACACGGTGTTTCAGGATAGAAACGAGGGATTTCAGCCAATGACTAGGCAACACGTGCCGAGTCTATATGTATGTATGTTTGCTTGGCCTGCGAGCTGCAGGGGTTGAGCTACTTTCATTCGTACAAATTTTTTTTCCAACTTCGTACAAGCTTTTCAAGCGATGATGTAGTTGGGTTTTGTAATAGCAGCGCAGGGAAGCAAGCAGTTGATGAAATAATGTAAAAAACGTGTACCAGTACTTTCAATTTTCATAATTTTTGTTGAATTATTGAGAAATTTGATTGATGTTATCAAAAGAAAATAAGTTTACTTTTTTACATGCCCCAAACATCATTTCCTTATATCGCTCGGATGAAAAATTATGAGTATCCGAATTCTCCAAAAAATAATTAGAAATTGAGTTTTTTCGAAATTTTATTACTCCTTTTTAGAAATTTAGGCATGTTAACAGGGTTACTTTTTAAATAACTTTTTTCTTATTTTTTTCTTGAAAAAAAAAATGAATTCAAATTATTAGTTTTACTGTCAATGAAAACCAGGCTATTACCGTCTATCAACTTGCAATGGTTGAATGGGGGGGGGGGATCAATAAAATGCATTTTGTGGTCCAAGAAGAACATTAAGACCGGTATTTTTGGCCATGTTCGGATATTTATTTTCTTTTCCCCAACACTGAAAAATTATTTGCTTAGCTCTGTACTTACCAAATTCGGTTAAATTTGAGGAACAGATTTCTATTGGCAGACTATTTGATATTCGGGAGTGGTAATGACCTCGTGTTAAATTTTAGTTGTGCCTAAATTTGGGGGAATGGCTGCTCGGGGTCTAAAAAGGAAAAAATTGCTTCTTTTTTGAGTCAGTCGGTAGACAATCCAAAGTTGTATATCATATCCAAAAATTAGCCTTCCAAGTCAGTTAGGAAGAAAGATATGAGAAGTTTCTCCTTTTTGACTATCAAAATGACTTGTTGTGCCTCTATCTCTCCTCCAAATTCAGGTAGAAAGTTGAAATTTTGTATGTAGACTTAGTACAGGCCATAGATGTGTCTTTTGAGGGTCTCGATTTGACTTTTCAGCCTCAATGCACTTCCTTACAGCCTCTAAAAATATAATTTTTTGATCGGTTTTTCTGATTTTTTGAGTTCGTTTCTTGCATATATCTCCCCTCCCCCCGGTCGCAATTTGGTTAGGAAGTTAAAATAAGTATGTAAATTTAGTATACGTCTTAGATATGCTTTTTGGTGGTGTCGACTTTTTACCCCCGTTACCTCTCTCCCCTCCCCCTTCCCATCTACTCTTACAGCAAATATTTCACGAAAATTGGACGAATTGGTTTTCATCGAAGTTGTACTGTTTTAAATTAAATTTAGTTATTTTTTTTCTAATGTGTTATGTTCTGATAAAATACATTGGTTACCAATTTTGCGAATTTTTTCGGTCGAAAGTTATATTGTTGTTTAGTTAGAGTAAGAAAAAAAACTCCTTAACATTTTTTTTCTATATTTTAATCGCATTTGTAAAAATTTGATTACTTTTTGGTTACTTTTTCCACCTTAAAGGGTGACTTAAACTACTAAATTTTTTTTCAAAAATCCATAACATGGCTGTAAAATTCAAATGCTCGTAAATTTTAATCTAAATGAGGTACGGAGATGAGGTTCGCGACGTTGAAAAGAGCAAACGTTTCCCTTTCAATAATAGTAATTTAATTGAGATGTCATATGAACAAATTTTTGCATAATGCAACAAAAATTATGAAAATTTAATGTTTTTGGTGCATGTTTTTCTCATTATTTTATCAACTGCTTGCTTCCCTGTTCTGCCATTACAAAAATCAACTACACCATGGTAATCTGGATGAAATTATTTTTTCCTTGGAATGAATTCCAAAGCTCTACATATTTTGATTCTCGAGCTGCACTCGCTTGAAAAACTTGCACGAAATTGGGAAAATTTTTTTTTGAATCTGAGTAGATCAGCCCCTTTGATTCAGAGTGTAGGCAAACAAGCATACATAGAATGGGTATGTGTTGCCTAGTCAGTCGCTGTGGTCTCTTACTTCTACGCTGAAACACCCTGTATAATGGGAAATAGTTAATATAGCTATACATTTGTATAATTTGTATTGCCGAAACACAAATCTAAATTCTGATTGAAAATTTCTCAAGTCTTAGACAACGTAAATCCGATATGAAATTACTCCTCGTTACTCGAACAAGCAGAGTAGGTGTATGTATTCAAGAGAGAGACCATACGTCAAATTTTTTGTCACTTTGAATAGCGTTATCGAAGCTATAAATTAGCCTTTAGCGTAGCATTGACATTGAAACTGTGCCTTTTGGACAGCTATTCGATATAGCCAGCCTACAAGGTATCGATATGATATAGATAGGGATGCTGTACGCGTATACTAAAGTCGCCTCCTACACGCGTTTAGAATGGAACCAACTACCTTGTAATAATTTGTACGCGAAGAAATTGGCCTGTTTTCGCGCAACGAACAGCATCGAGCAGGATTCATCTTCGCGAAAGTTTTCGCATTAGAACACACGACGCGAATATTCGCCATAAATAACGACCACGCGACATTCCACGTTGCGAGCAGAATTTACTAAAAAGCATCTACTGTGTGGATGGGGTCGGGTTCGAAGATGAAAGAATAAAAAATACATGTAGGCCAGGATCGAGCGAGCAACGATGCGAATATTCTGATTTGTAGGTAGGTATTAGTTAAAAGTATACGAGAATGCGCCGAGCGACGAATCTTTTTTAACGCTTTCATTAGCCTCGTTCGTTAGTAAATTTATCCAGCTTGTTTAGTAATTAAAATAGTACGCTGGATGTGGAAAGATTTCCCAAAGCTCGAGCTCATTTTTCCCGGTATCTTTACTATTAGAATATGATGGCATTGAAGTGTGGGGGAACAATCCCGTTAATATTTGTCTCTCGAAATCAAGATAGAAAAAAGGTACATATTGAAGCCGTTGCATTTATTTTCTATACCTACCTATACATGTAGAGCAGATAGGTAGGTGTGGTTTAGGTAGGTACTTGGAGAGGATACGACATTACGGCTCGGCTGCTCAACTTTGATATTCTAGTTTCATCGGACAGATTTTATCGTGCACTGTATCGGACGATCAAGATACTGGCTTTTGACATATTTAAAAAGAAATATGTTCCGGCGTACGAACGTGTACTCTTGTCACTGATACGTATTGCAAAATACGTACACCCACGATACGAATGAGACCCCCCTCGCTATGTTTCTATTCCATGATTTTACTTCGACACGTTATTCTTTCCTAGATATTTTTAGCCTGATTTTCCATGTCATATTGTTAATGAAAACCAGTCTTATTATGGTATATCGATCGACGTACGGTGGATGAGAGGGGGATGGGTGGGGAGGAACGATGTCAACAAAATATGTTTTTTTAGCCATGTTAGATATTTATTTTCATTTTTAATTTTTTTCTCGAAATTAAAAAAAAGATTTGCTCAACTCTCATACCGACAAAAATCGGTAAAATTTGGGAAATAGGATTGGACTGGCGGCAGTTTTGATATTCTGGAGTGGGGATGACCTCGGGTCAAAATTCAGTTATGCCCAAAGTTGGGAGAGAGAGTGCTGAGGGCCTCGAATCACAAAAAATTTTATTTTTTTGAGCCATTCGATAGAAAATCCAAAGTTGCATCACATGTCCAAAAATCAGCCTCTTAGTTCAATTAGGGCGGGAGATATGAGAATTTTCCCCTTTTGATCTCGAAAAAGGGCTCTATCAGCTCAATTAGGGAAGGAGATATGAAAATTTTCCCCCTTTTGATCTTGAAAAAGGGATCTTCCTCCCCTGTCACCCCTCCAAACTGAGCAACGAAGTTGAAATGTACACTTGGTAGGTGTTGTACATGTCCTTTTTGTGGGTTTCAACCGATTGCATCTCCTCACAGTCTCAAAAAAGTAATTTTTTAATGTTTTTATTATTGTTTCGGATTATTCATCACGTAACTCTCCTCTAAATTGAGCTAAGAAGTTTAAATTTGGCATGTAGATTTGGTACAGGTTTAAAATGTGCCTTTTGTTGGTTTCGATTTTTTTAGTTTCCTTTCATCTCCTTACAGACTCGAAAATGTTATCTTTGGGTCAGTTTTTTAACCTGATTTTCTGTGTTATATTCTCAATGAAAACAGGGCTATTACAGTCTATCGACCTGTGGCAAATGGGGGAGGGGGATAACAACAAAATCCGTCAAAAAGGGAGGAAATCCCTTATTTTCCTCTCCTAATTGACGTAGGAGACTGATTTTTTGGATATGTTCTCCGTCCATTGATTCAAAAACGAACAATTTTTGTACTTTTAGCCCCTCAACACCTTCTCTTCCAAATTTAGGAGGGGGAGGGATAACAACAAAATCCGTTTTGGAGTCCTAGAAGATCATTACGATCATTTTGGTCATGTAAGTTAATTATTTGCTTTTATTCCCTCCCCCCACCTACAATTGAATAATTAATTGTTCAGTTCGATGCTGACCAAAATTGATCAAATTTGGGGAATGTGCTTCGATTGGTGCTCCACTTTATATTATGGAAAGGGGATGACCTCGGATCAAAATTTAGTTATGCTCTATTTTGGTGGAGGGAGTTGCTGAGGGTTTAAAGATACAAAATTTGTTCCTATTTCTGGTAATTGATAGAGAATCTTAAGTTGTGTGACATAATCAAAAATCAGCCTTTTAGGCCAATCACGAGGGGGAGATATGAGAGTTTAACCTATTTTTGACTTCGGAAAAAAGCTAATCCTCCCCTTTATCTCCTTCAAATTAAGCTAAGAAGTTGAAATTTGCTATATAGACTTGGTAGGGTCATAGATGTTCTTTTTTTGGGGTTTCAGCTTTTCAAACCCATTGCACCAACTTACAACCCGGAAAGTGTGCGGGGAATTGTATGTTTTGAGTTTTCTTCTTGGCAGAATCCCCCTCCAAATTGAGTTAAAAAGTTGAAATTTGGTATGTACATTTGGTAGGGGTTTCAGATGGACCATTTGGAGTTCTCCACTTTGAAGCCCTATTGGAACCCCTCACCCCCCCTCCCCAGAAATTTAGTTTTTGGGTGATTTTTCTTATTTTTTAATTTTGTTCCTCGCCCAACTCCCCTCCAAATTGAGCTAGCGAGTTGAAAAATTTGGTGTGTACATTTGGTAGGAGTGCTAGATTTGCCTTTTAGGGGTCTTGACTTTTCAGCTTCACAGTTTTAAAAATGTAGTTGTTTGATCGGTTTTTGTAATTTTTTTGAATTTGTTCCCCACATCACTCCCCTTCCAATTGAGCTATGAAGTTGAAATTTGGTACGTAGATTCATTGTTATTGCGAGGGCCCGAGTTGTGATTTATTTCTTGTTTCTTCTTCTTTCCTACCCACGAAGATGATAACCCCTGTGTGTATTATAAATCGTTCGTACTTATTTTATTCTATATAACTGTAAAATAGTGTACTTTGAAATGTTTCTCATGAACAGATAGTGGCCGTTTGTAATTCTGCTTAGGTAGACACATAGGTAGATAGGTAGGTAAAGTAGAAGCAATTCTATCTTTTTACCTTCTGTCGTATTTGCCGTAGTTTAACTAACTTCTCATGTTATATTATGCAGCAAGTATGTACGATTTACGTTGCCGTCGTTTATACTTCAGAGAAACGAGCCGATAATTAGAAAAGTTCGCAGAGTACACGTCACCAAAATGAAGCGTAAAGTTGATGCATTTTGAAAGTTATATATTACGTAGTCAGCGGGGACATACAAAACAAACCCGATGATATAAGCTTCGCTATTTTATGTATGCCTTGCATTCGGGACAGTAACATGAGATCCACGAAATAGTGCTACAGCTATAAACGTAACTGCAGGCAAGCGTTTGTCTGAAATATGTGAGAATAGATAACTGAGAAAGTACCAACGTAGGTGTTATAAGCTGTGATAATTTTAAAATTGAAAATTCTATAGGTTGGCATTTTTCTTTCATTATTTTCATTATATAACAATTTTCAGAATTAGTCGAATGTTTAAATTAATAAATACAAAGCAGATACGATATTTTGTTTCAACCTTCGCATCAGGTAAATATGTAGATACGCGTATATTTTCTCTTTGATACGATTACGCGCGTAAATTTCATTCACTGCCCCAACATCAGGCCCGGCTACGTTTTGGTTGATGAGAAAATTCAAAATTTATATACCTGACTGAGATGAGAGAGTATAAGTGAAGCGGAGCGAAGGAAGAGAGTAAATATTCGTATACCGCGAGGAGGTCATTTGCGTAACATAGCCACAGAACGAAAAAGGATATAGGATAGAATACGATGCAATAGGATAGGATAAGGTAGGACAGCACAGCACAGCACAAGCAGGACACGGTGTTTGTAACAGACGTAATGTTATTCGTACTTCGTACAGGCTGAAAATTGAAGAGACTAGTACGCTGAGTTCTTTTTCTGGCATGCATATTTCATAATAATAGCGTTCTATATGCGAAAACTACTCTTTCGTTGTAGACTTGTTTACGACTTCGGCGCCCATAAATTTAAAATCATCGCTCATTTATTACGGTACTCGGGAGTTTTGTGTGAGGTTTTTTTTTCATTTCTATTTTTCGTACGAGTCGCGCGACCTGCGACCACCCTGTAGCTTTTATTTCTTACAAACGCGCGTTTAAAATACGTACATAGATATACAGGGCGTCCCACGAAACGTCTGCCAAAATGTAACCATGGGTAGTCGTCGCGGAGACGAACAAAAAACATTTTACAATGGGTTGCTTATCTAGAAAATTGAAGGGGCTGCGATGATTTTTCTGCGTGACATGTGATTTTCTATGGGAAGAAATTTTTTCAAAAACTTGAATTTGACTTCGAGAATCAAAAATGCAAGTGATAGTAAAAAGAAAATGGTGAGTAAAAAATTTTGGTAAAATTGAAATTGTAAGAAGTATGAAGTGTTGAAAATGAATTTTTTCTGTGCATTTTCCCTTAGGGCAATTTTTTTTTGTCACAAACCAAAATTTGCAACCCTAGGTGAACAGTACATGCCTTTTAGAGTAACTTTGGTCATTCACAAAAAAATGAAAAAATAAAAACTTAAGGAGTAGTGTTGATTAAAAATATTTTAATTACAATTTTTGAAAATTTCATTTTTCAAAACAGTACAGTTTTGTAAATATTGATTTTTTCAATTTTTTGTAAATAACTAAAGTTACTCTATAATGCGTGTACTATCCACCAATGGTAACAAATTTTGATTTACCATGAAAAAATTTCCCGTATGCGAAGATGTATAGGAAAAATTTACTTCTAATACTTTTTACTTCTTTCAATTTCAATTTTATAAAAATTTTTCACATAACATTTCCTTTTTACATATATTAACATCGAAGGATAATTGATAGCGCATTCAGGAAAATCGTCAATAATTGACCGTCATTATTAGATGACATTAGTAGACCATCAACAGTGTGACGTCATCGTTGGATTAACATCAGTGGACAGATTTTGATGACTGGGAATGAAATCAGTGAATGGATTTTATGGAGGACTGATTTTATGATTTAAAGTTGGAATGTTGAGGAAAATTAAAGAAAGTTGACCGGTCAACAGTTGAGCTTAACTCTGAGTTGATTTTAAGATTTAGAGTTGAAATGTTGAGAAAAATTAAAGATTTATAAAGTTGAACCAAAAACGGTTGACCTTGACTCTGGATTGACTTCATGATTTCAAGTTGAAATATTAAAGAAAATTAAAGAAAGTTAACCTGTCAACAGTTGACCTTGATCATGGATTTATTTTATGATTTTGAGTTTGAAATGACGTCATCAATTGTCCTGTCAACAGTTGACCTTGACCCTAAACTGATTTTATGATTTTGAGTTGAAATATTGAGGAAAATTGAAGATGTTTGAAGTTTAACCATAAACAATTGACCTTGACTCTGGGTTGATTTCTTGATTTTTAGTTGAAATGTTAAGGAACATTAAAGAAAATTGACTTTGACCTCGTACTGATTTTATGATTTTGAGTTGAAATTTCGTCATCAATTGTCCTGTCAACAGTTGACCTTGACCCTAAACTGATTTTATGATTTTGAGTTGAAATATTGAGGAAAATTGAAGATGTTTGAAGTTTAACCATAAACAATTGACCTTGACTCTGGGTTGATTTCTTGATTTTTAGTTGAAATGTTAAGGAACATTAAAGAAAAGTGACTTTGACCTCTGATTGGTTTTATGATTTTGAGTTTGAAATGACGTCATCAATTGTCCTGTCAACAATTGACCTCGACCCTGTTTTCATATTTTATAGTTCAAGTTGAAAAGTCGAGAAAAATTAGTCAACCTCGGCCCTGGTTGATTTTATAATTTCTAGTTAAAATGTTAAGCAAAATTAAAGAAAGTTGACCTTGACCTTGGATTGATTTTATGACTTTGAGTCGAAATATTGAGGAAAATTGAAGATTTTTGAAGTTGAACCATAAACATTTGACCTTGACTTCGGATTGATTTCATGATTTTGAGTTTGAAATGACGTCATCAATTGTCCTGTCAACAGTTGACCTTGACCTTGAACTGATTTCATGATTTTCAGTTGAAATGTCGAGGAAAATTAAAGAAAATTGACCTTAGCCTCGGCTCGATTTTACGATTTTGAATTGAAATGTTATCATCAGTTGTCCCGTCAACAGTTGACCTTGACCTTGAATTGATTTTAAGATTTGAAGTTGAAATGTCAAAAAAAATTATTCAACTTTGATCCCGATTGATTTTATGGTTTTAAATTAAAATATTGATGAAAACATCTGATTTTAATATTTTAACATGAAGTCCAAAAATCTTAATCGTTACACCAAAAACGTCACGCTTTCATCGAATGATCCCCAGCCCCAAGACACATCGATGCCAAAATTAAAGATGTTTGCTTTTGACCCGTCTCTAGTTGACTATGACCCAGGATTGATTTGATGATTTTGTGCTGAAATGTCATCTGCTGACCCACTTAACAATTGACGTCGACCTTGTATTGATTTTAAGATTTCAAATTGAAATGTTGAGGAAAATTAGTTGACCTTGACCCTAGTTGATTTTATGACTATAAGTTGAAATGTTGAAGAAAATTAAAGATGTTTAAAGTTGACCGGTAAACAGTTGACCTTGACTATGGATTTATTTCATGATTTTAAATTGAAATGTTGAGGAAAATTGGTTGACTTTGACCTTTGTTGATTTTATGATTTCGAGTTGAAATGTTGAGGTGTGAAGAAAATTTTTTGCCGAGAAACAGTGAATGTAAGAGTTAAATTTATACCCACAATGTAAAGAGTACGATAACTTACATTCTTTCTTGTATTTTTGATTTTCGCGGTCAAAATCATGTTTTTGAAAAAAATTTCGTTCTTCAAAAAATAAAATGTTATGGAGAAAGAAATCATCGTAGCCCCTTCAGTTTCCAAGGTAGGCAACCTATCGTTATAACGTTTTTTGTTCGTTTTCACGTTATATTTTGGCAGACGTTTCGTGGGACACCCTGTATCGTGTACACACACGATACGATGCGTCGTCGCGTCGCTTCTTATTTTTATTGTTAGTATGTACTTATTTTATTTACTTTTTAATTCCATATTGTAGTTGGTTTCTCGAAGGAATATATATATAGATATATATGTATATATACAGAAAAAGATTGATTCTCGACGAAAAGTTTCTCGGTTTTTGGGGTTGTTTTGACAGTTAACATTTTAGTATGTACTTATACTTGCTATATATTCGCTCGCTCGCTCGTGTGTACGTTACGTAAAATTACTACTTACATGTACTACGAAGTGCAAATGGAAATTGCTTTTGAGAATTCGTAATATATTAGGAGAATCCCTCCGTAACCTCACACTATATTGCCTTCGCTTATACACATGTACCTATACCTACCTACACGTGAAAATATGTTCTTTTATATAATAATAACAACGACAACAATTATAAAATACATGTATATCGGGTACCTCTACCTACCTAGTACCTACGTGTACACTTGTACAGTATATCGTGAAATTACGCTTCGTTTAAGAATGTATACGGTAGCTGAAGTGTATGAAACGTTGAATTGAAAAAGGTGTCAGTTAAATTATTCATCCGACGTTAGTCTTTTTCTTTCTTTTACGTAAGAACCCAACGACGAGGACGACGACTAGGACTGTAAAGTGTTTTTTTTCTTCTTTCTTTTTAAATTTCATCGTAATGACGACGACGACGACGACGTCATCGTCGTCGCTCCCTCTTTTTTTCTCTCCAGGTTTATTTCATTTCTTAGACAGTATGATTGCATCCGTTTGCGTTGTAGTCTTTGAAATCTTGTACCCACATTCTGTACCTAACCTAACACCTATACCTTATTACTTTTGCGTTTCTTTTCGCATCGCCTCGTCAACGAACGCCTACGATCGTGAAAAACACGACCTGTGTGCAGCCATTTTCTAATTATCTACGGGATACTTCTTGTTCTACGTTTTAAGGGTGAATAAATTTTTTCCTTTTTCTTATGGTTTTGTTATTATATTTTCAAATGGTGTGTTGCTTGCTTGGATTTCATTCGTTCCGGGATAATCCACGTACAGATAGATATGTTTACCTTCTTCCTACATGTACGAAAATAAGGTTTACTAATGGTTAAATAATAACGAACGTAATTCGTACAAATTATATTATTTTTCAAGAGCGATTATGAATTACGATTCGTTAAAGTGTCGTTCGAATCGGTTCATTAATATTTTTTTACTTTAGATAGGTAAAGTACCCATTTCTATGCAGGTATAACGCTTTTAATTAATTTTCATGATATGTATTATTTGTATCTGCGTTTGTCTGATTTCTCATATTGAATAGATATAAAGTTTTTCATAAGCTCGTAGGTAATCCACGCAGAATTTTTTTTAGGAACTGAAGATAAAGTGTGTGTGTGTGTGTGTGTGTGTGTGTGTGTGTGTGTGTGTGTGTGTGTCACACATAAATATGTTGATTTCGTGTGAATTTACATAAAATTTTTAGTTGTTTTGAGATTTTTACCCTCTATATTCACCATTAAAAAAATTGTCTAAACTGGTTTCTCATGATTACCCAACTTTGAGTGATTTTAGTTGGTGCCGAGCTGAGTAGCTGATTTTTACTTTCGGAGGAGGGAGCAAAAAAATATTAGGTATCGTTCAAAGTAGCCGAAATTTGCTTTTAAAAGCCTTCTTCCCGTAATAAACTGGTAAAAAATCATGCTGAATAATCATTAAAATTGAAGTATAACCTCAAACAACCCAGGGCGTGCTCAGAAATTTTACGGGGCCTTTGCCAATTTAATCGTATGTACCTTTTATTGGTAATAGTTGCCCCTCATTTTGTACTTGATCCTTTTTTTAATCACTCAGTGATTGGTCAAAATTCGATTCGTGATTTTTATATTCATTTCATCTCTGCTTTGTTTCATCGCATGTTAAAAAATGTAAAAATTGTACAAAAATGAAAAAAAAAAAAAACAAAAAAAACTTTGAAAATCATAAAAATTTGGCTAATAATTTGACAAAAATAGCTAAAAGATGTTGAAAATTGATAAAAAAATCGTAAAAAAATCATTGAGAATTGAATAAGTGATTAAAATGGGTAAGAAGTGTTGAAACTGTATCAAGTCGCGAAAAAATGTTAAAAAACAAGTGATGATCAAAAATTACGTGGAAAATGAGTGGAAATTCGTGGAAAATGAATAAAATTAATCAAAAATCACGTAAACAAGTTGCAAAGTTAGAAAATTACGCGAAATTATGATGAAAATCTGTAAAAATCATCGAAATTTGGGTAAAAATTCAACACAAGTTGGTAAAAAGTGCAGAAAATTTAACAGAAATCACAAAAAAAAGATGAAAAACCTCAATTTTTACCTGATTATTTATGATTTTTCTCGATTTTTTTTTTAAATTTTTGGTCAATTTTCACCTAATTTTTAACATTTTTCTGTGATTTTTGATCAACTTCCTGCCCTTTTTACCGGTGTTTGAATTTAATCTAATTTTCATCAACGATTTTTGGTCAATTTTCATTCATTTTTCAACATTATTTCATAATTTTTAATCGATTTTCTGTATTTTTTACGGGTTAGTGGCAATTTTTTACTTGATTTTATACGCTCGTTTACCATTCTTATCAAACTTTTATCCAAATTTCTCTGATTTTCGTCGTTTTTTTTTAGTTTCATATTTTTGGTCAGTTTTTACTTTTTTTCCAACATTTTCTCGTAATTTTCGACCAATTTTCAATTTTTATCATTACGTAAATTTTTGTTTATTTACCCCCATTTTTTCGTGATTTTTAATAAATTTATTTCACTTTTTATCTGTGTTTATCTCAAATTTTTATCCAATTTTCATTGTTTTTTATAACGATTTCTGGTCAATTTTCCACTCATTTTTCAACATTATTTCGTGATTTTTGATCGATATACTTTGTTTTTTACGCATGTTTGTCAATTTTTTTTAACCAATTTTTAATGATTTTTAACAACTTTTTTTCAAATTTTATGGATGTTTTCAAATATTTATTCGTAATTTTTTATGAATTTTATGTAATTACTACGAATTTTTCTTAATTTTTCACTCATTTTTCGATAATTTTTTTTTTTTACACAAATTTCGATGGTTTTAAACGAATTTCAAAAAATGTGAATATCTTGGAAAACTCGAAAAAACAATTTTTAGCCATGTTTTTCGCTGGTTAAATGATCGTTTGTGGTCACAAGCGTATTCCAAGAATTTTTAAAAGTGGGATAAAACTTGTAGCGAGGTCGAAATTTTGAAAAAATAGTACTTTTAAGCCACAAAAAGTACTTTTCTCGGAGTTTGGACTTAAAATTTTTGAAGCCCTATAAAAAAGATGATATAGTCTGTAATCCAAACACTGAAAAGTGCTCTAGAAATCAAATTCAGCGTTCTTTTTTGAGAACCAAAAAATTGAGTTGCCAAAATATTGATACTATCCGCCTCCTGCACACTGGGAGGTGGACCTCTAAAAAGGTGATTTGGGGGACATGTTCCGAACCAAAAAAACTCGACGGATTTAGGTTGAGATACTCCCTCCGATATCGAATCTGTAATTTTTTTCCATTGCATCCTGCACAACTGCATTCTATTGCACTTTGAGTGCAATTTTTATGCATTTTGGACGATTTTTGATAGTAAAACAGCTCTCTTATCAAAAATATAGGTGAAAACCAAAAAATACTCGTTAATTTTGTTGAATGAAACTATTTTAAAGTAGATTTCCGCAAAAATGGCCGAAAAATGACTGCACAACGCGAAGTAATGAAAATAAATAGGTTGATAACACTCCCCCCCCCACCCCACCACCAAAATTGAGCCATCGAATATTTGCTCAAAAAGTAGCGACGTGATATATCAAATTAGGTCAAAATTTCACGCTGAATTCGAAAATCATCAACATTTTTGATTTCGACCTCCTTCGATGAAGTTCTGCCCCCAAACTTGAATTTGAAGGCGAAACTGAAGCAGTTACACCATTTAGATGAAATGTAATTGGAATTTACGCAAATCAGACAATTGTGACTGATTAGTTTCAACTCTCAGCATATCTTGGCCCCAAAAAAAATTTCCATCCCCCTATTCCAGGCACCCCAGCCTAATTATTATGAAAACAGAAATTCGGCATATCGAAATGGTTTAAAATTTCGGCCCCGTTCGAAAATGGTGATGATTTTTGAATTTGATCCACCCCCCCCCCTCTCGACAGAGTTTTGCCCCAAAAGTACAATTTGAAGGAGGAAAAATGAATTTACTCACGTCAGAGTGTAGCAGTCGATCAGCTCCAATTTTGCAGCACCTATCAACTCGTAAAAAAATTTCCAACTCCTACGAAACATTCTTCGTTTGTTATGGGTTCCTAGTCAGGTTGGTAGGTAAGAAATTAAAATACGAACTTGGAATTTCACTCTTATTTTTGCACTGTCTTCCCCAATAATTTTTTTTATTCGTAAACAAATAAAGGACATTTGGTGCCCAGAAATTTTATTTTTAGCCGCAGCGGTTTCAATATGTGTTTGATTATGAAATTTATTCTAGCGAAAAAGTCGAAAAAAATCTACAGTAAATCTTACTTACTCGTAATATTGATGAAGGTAGTTATATGTAATAAGAATGGGTGTAATATTTTCATATTTTAACCATCGTACACCCTCTACCACCACCACTGACCATATTCATTGGTTTAAATCGTACGAGTGCTCTGTACGTTCGTGTATGAGTAAGAGAACCCTCTCAATCTTACTGCACTGTCAGTTGAATTAGTTTTTTAAATCGATTGTGGTGGAATTTCATGCTGATCTTGTATGCACTTCGGTTAGTTGATCCATTTTTGGGATATACTTACTTGTTTATCTGAAGCAATGAGGAGGCGATGAAGTTAACAGATGTTGAACAATACAAAAATATAAATAAATTGTCTACAAATTGAAATCTTATTGTGGTGGAAATAGCAGTTCCACAGTATAACGCGCTTTTGGGAATTTAAACGGAATACGATCGAGTTTCGCTATTTTATACCGTATAGTTCTCTCTCTATCTGGTTGGTATGTGCAGAGTCAAAGTGGACCCAGGCCAGCAGGGTTAAGCGAAATTCTTCGTTGCTGGCAGCTCGACGTTTATAATTTATTCATTACGTATTTCGGGGGCTAATTTTATCGATTTAACGTACAGTACGTTGTACTATTTTCGACCATTTTATATGTATATATATATATATATATATATATTTGGCTCGACATACGACCGTCGCTGCCGCAAATGGTTCGTTTATAATAAATGTGCTAGAATTTCGGATACGACGGTATCTTGATTATGGGAAGCACGCTTGTATTATGCTACGATCGTCCATCGTGGTCCGGCGGGCAGCTAATCGAAAATTTTATTAGATATACCATGACTCACTTGTACAGGAAAACGATAGAAATTGAAAATTACACCGGCATAAAAACATCACACTTTCGTGAACCTTTCCTTTCCTTCCAGTTTCAGGTAGATAATTCCAATACCCAGCTACGAGATCGTTTGGCTTTAGTAGAGCGAAAAAAATATCGTTTCCATTCGATTTACCTGCTATATACTATTTTGCATTATACGCATTAGTCGAATGGTAAAACCTTATCAGCGGTTTTTGGCCTATATCGAACGACTACGACGAGTTTTCGATTTGGTTGTTAAATGTTGCAAAATTATACCGGGCAGATCTTTCGCGGTTTTCTAATTGATTACGCGTCAGATCTGGTTGGCAAAGTTAATGCCATTTTCAGCCTTTATATACATATATATATATGGTACTTTAAACGCTGAGCTTTCCCACCTAACACTGTATAGTATAGTTTTACCTTAATCTGCGTAAAACGTTGACGTTTGTCTAGTAATTACGAAAATAACACAAACATCTGCTCGACTGAAACTATTATACAACCTACCCCATCCGTATAGCTAGACCTAAGTAGTACGAATTCTACCAGCTATTTTTGCCATCATGTGTTATACAGTGGCGAAGGGGGGGGAGAGGGAAAAAAAAGAAAATAATCCCTCAAAACCGCACGCACGTCAGCTCGGCAGCCTTAAACGTTTCAATTTTTATAATACTCGGCTTTTCTTCTACCAAAAAACTTTTAATTAGTCGTGAAAAATTTAACGAATTACAAAAATTGCAAAAAATCTCCCAAAATTAAGAATCGTAAGTTTTGCCAAGAATAAAGTTTTTTTTTTTTTTCGCTGCTTCAACGTTATGGTTGAAAGATTATTTATTACTCGAGCATAAAATTACGCTGTAGTTTGCATTCGCTAGCTACGATAATTTTTTTTTTTTCCATCCACCAAGGGTATACCTATAGCTATATAAGTTTATCGGATACGTATGTATTGCTGAGTGGAAAGATCAACGGTTTTGTTTATAAGTAGCCGGATCAGCGTATTTGTAGCCAATTTTTTTTTTACCCCTACAGTTTTTATTATTTAATGTACCAGTAACGAGAATTTTGCGAACAGATAGAAATCTTTAGTTACTTAATGCTAGTTTTTACACGGCTCTAGATAAGGTATTATGTATAATTTGGTTATGTATTTTTTTCTGGTTTTTTCAAATTTATAAGTAAGTAGTTCCGTTTTACTACGCGCCGGTGGGTGAAAATGAGCGTAAATTTTAATTTTTATCGAGATTAAAAGGTGTTTTAATGCTGAAGTTTTCGTATCGAAAATAATAGGTAGATTGTGGAGTTGTGTAGATTTTGAATACGTATGCGATGATTTAACTTTTTCATTTATCAAATTCTCCTTTTTTTTTTTTTTTAAATTTAACTAGACCCTGGGCTGCTTGCTTTTGAACCCCCTGTTACGTATTCGTGTTTTCCCAATTGGGTAACATTAAACTCCACTAGCGCCCTCACTTCGCTCAGGCTACTCGCATCGTTTACGACTTTCTTTTAGAAGTTAGCTAACTCAATATTTTTTTTTTTTTTTTGCAAAAACAGATTACCTGTGATTATGGAATAATGTACTCAATTTCAGGACTGTAAAACTGAAGAAATTCAGTTTCGGCTGTTTTTTTTTAGTTTTTTATTCTTCGAGATGACATGTGACGTATCAAAATACTTGTAATATCTCGAGCTAGGAACTGGATGCAGGAAATTGACCAACAATATGATTAAATTCAAATTGTGTAAAAAAATGGCCAAAAATTCGTAGACTTGCGGAATTTATCGGAATTATCAGAAAAATATTGCAAAATTAGTGATGATGGATAAAAAATCGTTGAACGTCGTTGAAATTTTGATAAAAATTTGACAGACAAAAAAAAAGTCAAAAATGCAGAAAATTGACCTAAATTTTGAAAAAAATGTTGATAATGAGGTTAGAATTAACCTAGAATACGATAACAAAATCGTTAAAAAGCGATGAAAATTGGGTAAAAAATTTAATAAAAATGCGTAAAAAATGCAAAAAAGTCATGGAAAATTGGAAAATTTTTTTTTGAAAAAAAAATAAAAATTGACAAAATATTACGGTAAATTATGTAGAAATTTGACAAAAATTGATGAAAATAATATAAAATTGTTCAAAAACGCGAAAAAAAGTTTTACTAAATGTGAATAATGTACAACAATTTTTGGCCACTTCACATTTAGTTTACAACATTTTGTCGTAATTTTTGGTCAATTGTCGACGATTTTCAACAATTTTAGACCATTTTTCACTCACTTTACAACATTAATTCGTATTTATCGACCAACTTTTGATGATTTTCAACAATTTTTTTTATTATTTCAGTTCAATTTTCACCTAATTTCCGACAGTTTTTCTTGTTGTTTGATCGGATTTTCTTCAATTTTCACTCATTTTTATCAAATATTTTCCTTATATTCGATGATTTTCAACATTTTTTTTGAATACTTTCACTATAATTCGGGTAAAAATTTGACAAAAATTAATGAAAAAAATATAAAGTTGTTCAAAAACGCGAAAAAAAGTTTTAAAAAAAGTGAATAATGTACAACAATTTTTAGCCACTTCACATTTAGTTTACAACATTTTTTCGTGATTTTTGGTCAATTGTCGACGATTTTCAACGATTTTTTTATTATTTCAGTTCAATTTTTACCTAATTTCCGACAGTTTTTCTTGTTCTTTGATCGGATTTTCTTCAATTTTCACTCATTTTTATCAAATATTTTCCTTTATATTCGTTGATTTTCAACATTTTTTCAATACTTTCGCTGTAATTCGTGAAAAAATTTGACAACAATTCATGCAAAAAATATAAAATTATTCAAAAACGCGAAAAAAAAGTTTTAAAAAAAGTGAACAATGTACAACAATTTTTGACCATTTCACATTTAGTTTACAACATTGTTTCGTGATTTTTGGCCAATTTTCGACGATTTTCAACGATTTTAGACCATTTTTCACTCACTTTACAACATTAATGCGTATTTATCGACCACCTTTCTTTACGTTACAAATTTTCGCCACCTAACTGAACTGGGGGAGAAGCAGTTAGGAGGGCGAATAAATTTAATATTATACAAATACATTTCCAAAGTTTCCTAACAGAAAAAAACGTTGCAATAACATGAAAAAAAAATAGTAGGTATTTAGTTTACCTATCATAACGAATTAACTAATCTTTCATCTCTTTCAAGTATTTTATTCTTTTATAAAAGTTTTCAATTTTAATTAATTACCTACTCTTTGAATAATTAACTGGTTAAGCTGAAAAATTAATCAGACTTCCTACAAATTGTATAAGAACATTAATCAATGTACGAATATCTTTATCAATAATTACCACCCTGACATACCGACGCGTATAATCTTTCAAATTTTATTCATTATATTTAGTTTGTATAGAATGCGGAAATTTCGTATACAGGTCCTGGCAAAGTATATATTTTAATATTACCGAACATCCTTAAAGTCTGTCATGCATATTTTGCCCCCCCCCCCACCCCTTGAAGAAACAAGGGGGTGCGAAGTCCGAAAAAAAGGTTCGAAACAAAAGGTGTAGAGCATTGAAAAACGAAAATTTTTACTTCTTTGAGTTTTTTCTTCAAGAGGTCGCGGTGAAGGAACTAGGGCGTTCAGTAATCATTTTTTCTGTGTTTAATTTATTTCTTATTTTTTATTAATTTTAATTTTTTCTTGTTTTTCGATTTTCTATTGTTTTTATTTAAAATTTTTTCGATTTTCGATTTTTCGAGTTTTTAATCATAAATTTCAAATCAAAAACTTAGCATCAAAAATGTAATATCAAAAACGTCACCTTTTCAGTAAATGATTTCCAGCCCTGAAGACAGATGAAACAATCACTACACGTGTTAGAATCGGTCACACAAAAATAACCCATAGCCATCTATGTCTACGAGCTGCCAAACCTATGTGTCAATTTTGCAACCACCCAACACCTCCTGTTCCTGTGCCCCAACTTGAAACAAAAAGTACAAACCTTAAGCATCCCAGAGAACACCCACTTCATTCCAGATTCCTCCACAGTCATGCAAAAAATCCTCCTCTTAATAGAAGAACTTAACCTCCAATACTAAATCTAAGCCCTAACCTTTCTGACCCCTTTTAAACACTGGGCATACAAATCTTAGCAATTATAAACGCCCAAGATAAAAAAAAATAATTTTTTCCTTAACACCCTAGCTCCTCCTCACAAGCTTCTGGAGAAAAAGTTGTTTTTTTTAATGCTCCACCACTTTAGTTTCACCTTTTTTTTATCAAGTGCATCGTATGGGAAGTAATCGCCAAAAAACCAAACTTTTTACCCCCTTGTCGTCTCCCTAAAGTGGGGGTAAAATAAGCGTTAATTTTTGGTAAATTCGGGAATATTGAAAAACATACTTCACAGTGCCTATAAACGAAATTTCCGCTTTCCATGAACTTTGATCGAGTTTGGGCTATTTCTGGGCTGAAATGACTGCACTACTGGGTAGGTAGTTTTTGTATGGGGTTTTCTTTCGAAGAGAATTCGTTCAAAATAGAAACCGTCCGTCGATTCGTTTATTTAATTGTAAATTCTTACGAATGAATGAGACGAGTGAGAAATGAAGATGTAACGTTACGTCGCGTTGCATTATTATTTTAATAATCTTCCGAGCATAAGATTGCGGTAATTCTGTGGTATGACGTCAGTAGCAACGTAATCGCAGTTCGAATTCAATTATATGATAACTTTTCATGGCTCGAGTCGCATCATGTCGTGGACCAGCATAGCGTAAATTTACCATCATTGCAGAAACCCATAATGACACTAGAATAAGACAAGGGCGACATTTGGAAAGATCGAGTAGAGAGTAGAAGAAAAACAAGCAGCATAAAACGAGAGAAGAACGCTTTACCGCACCTGCAACCAACCTTTTTGGTTAGGTCGGGTCGTGTCGGATCGTGCCGTCGGTCATTCCGACCAACCAACCAACGAACGAACGAACGAACGAACGAATTATTTAATTCGTTAAATTCGTTAAATGACGAATTTTTAAAGAGGGTCGATCGAAACATAATAGTTCATTAAAAAAGCATTCGAGTGATAATCGACTAACAACGGAAAGCTCTTAGCGTTCTAATTCGTAGCAAAATTATTTTTCACACGTCGCATGCAGCTTTCTGGCTTTTCTGGTTTAATTACAAGAGTCGTTTCTCGTTTTCTTTCTTTTTTTTTCTTTTTTTTTTCTCTCCATTCATTATCATTTCCTTCTTTTATTCTCTTGCTATGCATTAGCGTAACCAGAATGAAATTTTCATCCACTAAATTCAAAACATAATGATTCGCTAGAAATAATCGTATATGACTTAGAGAGTTCGTGTTTGCATTATAATTAATGTACGGTGTAATTTTCTTCAACATCCGAAAGCACCTGATCCATTTAAGGGGGAGTGGGGGCGAGGGAGGGGGGAGCGGCACGACGTGACGACGATGTCGGAAAATGTTGCCGCGTTGAAACGGCTGGCAAAAAAAGGCATCGTTGGCGAGATTTTATTTTCAAATCAATTTTCCAAGCCGCCATGATTTTTCTTTGGCAAACTAGCCAAAAGATTTAGTTATTCATCTTTGTCCGGGGCGCGAATTTAATTAAAAGTTATGCGCGATTGCTGAGGCCAAAGTATACATTCGAGTTTAATTACTAAGCTGGAAAACTTTTACCATTAAACGTATAGGTATGGTAAGGTCCTGGTGTACCCAGTACCCACCTACGTTGATGGTATAATATGTAGCTAAATCTATGCCTAAGAACATTTCTACCTTTCACATTAGACTTTTTTCGCATCCTTAAACCGACCTTTGAGCTTGTATTAAACTAATTATAATTGTTGTATGATGATGAGCCGCAGGCTACCGAGACGATGGTTAGTTATTATTACGTTGGTAATGCGTGTAATTTGAAAAGTTTGTATGGCAAATTATTCTGATGCACTTCTGGGTCATCGGCCACTCTGTTAGCGTATTTCATAGAGTTGTCAGAAAAAAGTCACACATGTGGCAGCAGTAGGCGATGAGATAGTAAATCAAACGAACAGTTTATATTCTGTTGTGAAACAAGAAAAATTCCAATATCGTGGAGAAAAAAAAAGAACTAGTGTTTTGTAAAAATTAATTATAATTTTAGTTTAATTTTCGTAAAACAGTTCCCTAGTTGCCGGAAAACTATTCTCTAAACATTAATAATACTCGTATAACAACGTTACACTCTATAATATTATCCCTCCCCCCTCTCTCTCTCTCTCTCACTCTCTTCGACTGTGTAACGTTGAAATCCCACTTGCAAATTCTTTGCGTTTAAAAAGAAATGAAATTTTTACGAAAGGTATAGTGTATCTTCGTTTTTTAACTTCCCTTTGAAAATATCAAATTAAAGAATGAATCGAAATAGTTTATTTTGTGCGTGTGTAATAGTGTAACTGCTTATTCATTCACTTTGCAGAAACATTCTGATACATAGATCAACCTACACGCGTCGAGTTCTCGTTGAATTTTTAATACCTTCTTCTTTTTACGCTTCGGAATTCGTTTCGTTTTCACGATGAAATAATGCTCGGCTGCGGATTCAGCGAATTCGAATACGTGGAAACTGATTCGGATATTTCACCCGGAACAACGTTACGTATGTGATAACTTCGCACCGAGGGGGAGAGTAGTGTGCGAGTGTGGTTTACGAAGTGATGGTGTTCTGCGCCAGGAGCTGTATGAAAATTACGTAACCGGCCTTTCATTTAATACTTCGGTATAATTTTTGTGCATTGTGAGAATACGATGTCATCGCGATGTGATAACAATATTTATTAGTAAGGAAATTACGAAACGAAGTAAAAGATGAATGTTGAAATCTGCATACATTTTTTGAGCAGTTGAGCATTAATGCCAATATCTTTAACTTTGAAAATAAAATCGAGTTCAATGGTTTGAGTTGCATTGAAAATGTTAAATTTCGGTAACAAAACCAGATTTATTGAAATATAAAATTTAATTTACACGGTTATAATAAGACTTGTCATTGAAAATGGGTGTTTTTTTTTTTTTTTTAAATCTATCCAAGAGATATTTACGTATCTGTAAAAATAATGAGAACTGAAAAGTATATAAAAGTTCACTAGATAGAATAATTTTTAATAAATTTAGCCGAATGTAAAATTGGAAAATGATTGAAAACTTGAAACCAACGGTGTAATTATTTGAAATTTGATAGATTATTTCTAAAATTTCATTAAATTAAATTAATATAATCATATGAAATTGCCTGAATCCCTACATCTATTTTAAATCCGCTAAATAACATGGAATTTGCGGTAAATTCAATCAACCAATCGGCGCTCTTAATTTTGTACAGATAATTAGAAAAAAAACGAAACGTGCTAGTTGATTGGTGCATTTAAATTTTTCATATTTTTCTGGAAGTAATACTGTTGGAGAGAAATTTTGAAATACCTATTCAGTTCAGTGGCTGGTTTTCGGAGGGGGGGATATGCACCTTTTTTTCATTTAAAATCATATTTTTAATAAAATTTCTTATATGTATGTTGCCTATTTCTAACGATAACATAAATAAAGTTTCCGAATCCCCCAAAGAGAAACAACTTTTAGCTTTCTAAAATAGAAACTTTTTTCGTAATGTTTTATTTCTCCATGTCGGAGCTTAGCATCCCCCCCCCCGCCCTCGCCCCGACCAAGCCATCAAACTCCTATGTGAAATGATTTATTTTAATTTGCATTTACTGCGGAATGCGATTGTTGATTAATTTTTTAAAAATCCACATGAAACTTGAAGTAAATTCGATAAACCGACCAACGTACTTCATTTTTTAAAGTGGATGATAGTAAACGAAACGTGCTACTTTGATTGGTACATTTTAATTTTTCATATTTTTCTGAAAGTAATACCGTTGGAAAGAAATTTTAAAATTATACATTCAGTTCATAGGCTGATTTTTTTTGGGGAAGGGGGAGGGGGGAAATTACTCTTCACACGTTTAGACACGATGTTGTGAAATTATCTTATTTTAATTTGCATTTACTGCGGAATGCGAATGTAGACTTATTTTTTTTAAATCCACATAAAACTTGAAGTAAATTCGTTCAACCAATCAGCGTTCTCGATTTCTTAACAATTAATTAAACGTAAAAAGTAACTCAAAATTCATGCTATAAGTGATATTGTACTCTGAATAATTATTTTTTAATTTCTTTCCAACGGTATTACTTTCAAAAAATATGAATCAAGTGGAATATTTCGTCTTTTTGATTATCCGCATAAATCGAAGAGCTCTCATTGGTTGATCGAATTTACTACAAGTTTTATTGGGATTTTTTTTTTTTAAATTAATTTACTTCGTTCAACCAATCAGCGTTCTCGATTTCGTAAAGATGATAATAAAACAAAACGCACTAGTTGATTGGTGCATTTTAATTTTTCATACTTTACTGAAAGTAATACCGTTGGAAACATTTTTTAAATCAACTATTCGGTTATTCTATTTGCAGTATTACTCGAAACATAAATTTTGAGTTGGCGCGAATGTAATGTAAATTAATTTTTTTTTTAAATCCATATAAAACGTGTAGTAAATTGGATTAACCAATGAAAGTTCTTGGATTTATACGGATAATCAAAAACACGAAATATTCCAGTTGATTGGTGCATTCCAATTTTTCATAATTTTTGAAAGTAATAACGGATTGCTATATTGATTGAAAAGCCACCATTATTGAGAATTGCAGTACATTTGTTTTTTGTAGTTAGGTGCGATAAAATAAAGAGAAATCTGATCGACCAATCAGCGTTACCGTCTTTATATAAATAATTACAGAACAAAACTTGCTAGTTGATTGGTCCGTTTCAATGTTCGATATTTTCTTGAAAGTAATAACGTTTGAAATAAATTTTGATATCAAATCACATCTCTTCCGTACGGTATTACTTACAGTTCAAAATCTTTTTATTATTTTTTTTTTCAATATTGAGATATGAAATAATCGATTAAAATTTGAATTTATTACGGGTATAAATTTTTTTTGTTTAATTTTTACTATACTGGGCGTGTATAATTTCAAAATTTTTGGCCCAGTGTTGAGTAGATGGGAACGTGAGAACTTGGATTCAGTGGCTCAGGTTGAGTGTGCTGATTAATAGGAGGATTTTTTTCATTTCAATTAATGAATCTGAGATTGTTGGGGGGGGACTTCAGAGATGTTTAGGGGTTGTCTTTCATGTTTTAGAGAAGGGCAAAAGAAGAGAAGGTGTTGGGTTGAGGTGGGCTCGGAGTTGCAAAACTGGCATATTGGCTCGGGGTTTTTGAGATATAAGTGGCTGTGGGTGAGTTTAGTATGACCGATTCTAAGGCAATTGATGATTATCTCTTTTGAACGATTTAGGAGTGAAAGTTTGTTCCACGGGAGGAGGGTTTTTTGTGAAGGAAGAGCTTGTTATTTGTCTTGGAATTCCATAGATTTTGCTAG